>OENT01000416.1:78884-110144 GCA_900239685.1 Rotaria macrura | reverse complement strand
TGAAACTTCTTCGAATTTCCCGGAATATTAAGAATTTTCTAAAGATACACAACCAATTTTGCATAATTTCGGGTAGTATTAGGATAGATCAAGGCATCAGTCAGTTCTAGTCTGCAAAATGGCAGGCAGAAAGAAAAGTTGCACTTCAGTATGACAGAACGGATTGAAAGCAACAACAAAATATAGGCCTTTCATAGGCCAATAAGAACTGACGTTTCAAATAGTTTTGACCCATAACAGCCGGATGTTATCAAAACTGAACATCTCCCTTTTTCTCACATTGAGGTGCTGAAGAAATTCGGTCTTCTAGTACAATGGATAAAGTGTCTCCAAAAAAAAATTAATCGCTGTTAGACTCAAAGTTAGAATCTACAAGAATACGAAAAATGAATCATTTATGTTTGGGCGCTCTTTTGACATCAACTGGGAGACCCCAAACATTTCATTAAGAAGAGGTGTTGTTTTTCTTGAGCCTCTATGAATATGTGCTAAAATGTATGAAAAAAATTATCAAAATGTTAAAAGAGCTGTATGCCATCATTCTCAATCATATTATAAATAAATACTCATTCAATGTGCCCAAAAGGCAACATCCGGCCGGAAAGGGTTAAAGACGGTAGGACAATTATGACAACCACCGGTTATTTTCAACGTTTCACCTCTTGTATAAACCAGTATAAAGTAGTTATTACCCGGTTTAAACCGGTGGAACAGTTACGGGTGGAACAGTTACCGGTTGGCACTTTTACCCGTTAGGGCGTTTACCTTAAGAATGGTGGATCGGTGATGCGCCGTCACCGTTGCATCCCTAATAATGTTAGGGTATACATATGGTGTAAATGAGACGAATTCTCACATTCATACATCGACCCCATAGATGGAAGTAGCCTGGAGTTTTGACGACCAATAGGGGACGAGACAGGCGGCGATTCCGATCTCATCTCTATCGCAGTCATTTACATGGTGTCCACATCCTAAGTCCTGTTGAATCTTAACCCTTTCCAGTTGGATGTTGCCATTTGGCAACATTGTGTTAATATTTCACAATGGGCTGGCTTTTAGTCGGTCTATAAAATTTTTTAACGATTTGATAATTACTAAAACACATTTCAAGACATACTGATGATTCACAAAACAAAAGAAATGTTGTCACTGAGAAAATGGCAGATTGTATTCATAATATCCCAACAGAGCATTTGAATCGTAAAAAATATTTTCCTCTATGTATGAACGCTCAATCTCAGAGATAATCAGTGGCTAATTTTCCTTCGTAGATCAGTTATATGTTGTACCAGAAAGATCGATTATTCAATATATCCGGATAATGAAAAATAGAGTTGTTGCCATTTGGCAATACCAGGCTGAAAAGGATCAAAAACTTTTGAAAAAATATTGTTTCTTTTTATCTCAAGGAGCAAGCTTTTGTGATTTTTTTGTGTATCCATGACTCTCTAAAATACCATAGATTATCTCTCTATTCATCTGTTGCAAATAAAAGGTCACATATCTTTAGAATACTCCACAATTTATCGAAATGCTGCAAAGTTAGCCAGATCTTTTCAGAAAAATTGAAGAAATTCACAAATTCTAGAAAGTTTCCGAGTATTCATAAATAAGCTAGTTCAAAATAGTTTAGTCTGCTCTGAAAAGTTTTAAAATGCTTCGAAGCATCTTTAGCTTTTCATAGACGATCTGACTAATTTTGTAGCACTTCGATTAACGGGGGAGACGTGGATTCCCTGTATCACAGTTGCGGCGAGGGTACCATGGGAATCCAGAGGACCGCGTGATGATTCACGAGTTATGTATGCGATACATAAGAATAATTCGATGGAGTCAATAAAATAAGCATTATACAATATAAACAATGAAATTAATACCGTCTCAGTACTGGTTGAGACAACCCATCATTATCAATTAATTTGAATAGGATTTTCTCCATATATGTTCAAGCTGACAGCATGGCCTTATGCGCTATGAGGACTTAAGTTCAAAATAATAAAGATATAGGTGGCTCAATGTTTGATTGCTCGTTTCTTCTAAAGTTCGCTTGATGTTTCCAAAACAGTTGACTGAGCGAAATATTGTAGAACAAAAAGCCTAAACTTCAATTTTTCGCTACCTGCCTTCCCAGGTTGAATGATACGGTCCCGAATACGACCCGTATACGACACAGCAATACGGTCTTGTATTGTCACAGTATACGGGCGTGTAAAAACCGTAACTTCATTATGATATTGCCGTATTACTGCGTCCACTTATAAGGCCGTATTCGGAGTCGTATATGAACCGTATTGTTCGACCTGGGTTCTGGCAGTTGGCTGGAAAGGGTTAATTATTTATGTTTTCTTCTCTATTTCTATTTTTTGTGAAAACTGCATCTATTTTTGTTGAAATAACGTTATGAAGACATAAAAGAAGCACAAACTAGTGCTTTTTGATGATCGAAAACGAAAAAAAATTTTTCAAATTTTTGAACCTTTACGGCCGGCTGTTGCCAAATGACAACACGCCGTCAAGAAGTATACAATAAGTTTTTTTCTCCAAAAATTATATTTTTGTTATCCCTAAGAGACAGCAATAAAAAATATGTTAGAACAGATGTTTTTGCTTTTTGATTTCTGGGAGCCGGTTGGAATGGGTTAAATTAACACAAAAATCTTTCAAACGCTTTTAGTACCTCCAATCAATCTAGATATTTTGAAAACGTTTTTGTGACAGACAGCATCGGAAGATGATACATTAAAATTCAATCCAAATCTGAGCTCAGTCTGATTTGAAAAGTCTTTGTGAAAATTTTTTAACTTCTTTTAGCAATAGCCTGGGTAATTAAGTTGAAAATTTTACAGTGGAACGTTTTTCTTGAAAGTCTTAATAGAAGAGAATAAGATCAGAGTCAAAAACAGGCCGGAAAGTCCAGTGGGACAGGTGAATGAATCCGATACTGAATCCGATCGGATCCAACCGGATTCTACGATCGAATGAAATCTTATGGGAATCCGGGTTGTGGAAACAGTATCGGATCCGACGGAAGAAACCTATTATCTTATTTGTGTACGAATTAGCATTTAATCCCAATAGTGGAGGCCTGTTTTATCATACGATGAAATCCAATCGGATTCCGGTATTAGGATTCGATAAAATCCAATACTAGGGATCCGAATCTCGGATCGCAACCAGGAATCCGATGGGATTTCGTCGGATTAGAAAAACTCCGATAGAAACATGATCGGATCCGACAGGCATCCGATCGGATCCAATGGTCGGAATGATTCTCCTGGGTGGGAGAGGCTTGAATAGTGATGTAAGCCTTCCGGCTGAGCAACCACCACCCGCTGATGCCCAAGGGATCCAGATGTTCCAGCATCGAAATTGAAAATACCTTAGAGCTCTCAGTCGCCATCTAAGTGGCTCAAAACAAGAAACCATTTTGTTGAAAATTATCAACATCATATCAACTTCTGGATGTGTTCTTCCTATTGAAAAGCTGACATATCTACTTTTCATCGATATTTTGTAATTTTATATGATTAAAATTAATTTAAATCTATTTTGTAAGCTGAAAAGTAATTTTTATGAGGCTCAATCGAATAATGGTTCAGTTTAATCTAGTTCAGCGAAATTATTTTCGAAATGAAAAAGTGTGACATGTGCGTGATACCCTGGTCAAGCGTTCTATTTACCATTTGTTAAGTGTGGAAGCCTGAGAAGCTTCAAAAGTTTGAGTTTACTAGCAAAGACACGTCATAAACATAGTTTACCACCAGCCCGATTGAAATCGATCAGATCATAGATGGAGCCCGCTGTTCTGGTTCCCCAATTTGAAACGGTCTACTGTTCATGGAAAAACTTTCACTGCAAAAACGCGGTTGAATGGGTTTCATAAAAACCGTGGTTTGGAACGGTATTTCGAAACCTTGGGAGTCAGACCGTTAATTCCTCTTTCAGAAAACGGGAAAAACCGCGTTTTTTCAAGACACTTTAGAACGCGATTTTAAAAAACCACATTAATGGTGTGAATCTGGGTTCTTTTAGAAACCGTTAAATACCGGGATTTCTTGACGCCGCGATATACAGCTGGGTTTTAAGATAGACAAAGACTCTGAAAAAACAATTAACTGTATTTATTTATACTTTCATAATATTGCTTATAAACTTCTTGTTATAGGTAATTTCTATTAGAAACTATCATCATTGCTCGTTTTTCACTTAGTCGGCCAGTAAGCAATATAATTGTTTATTGATAATTTTTTGTTTGGTCGCGGCTGGATTCGAACTATGATTTTTCTCAAATATCTCCTCTTCTTCAAATTTGTAGATGAGCATACAAATCCCTCGATCATATTTGTGCACACAAATCTATCAGCGAATCTGCCTAATAAGCTGATGGAGCAAGGGCAAAGCAGCTAGTTTCTGATTTCGGTGATTTTTCTGATTTTAATCAATGAAATCAGAAAAATCAACAGAGAAAAATTAAAAATTTCACAGAAATCAAAACAATATTGCTTAAGCTGTTTCACCCTAGATTAATATTTTAAACAACAAGGATACGAAACATTATTACGTTGATCGAATAATTGATTTTTTGTTTAATTTTTTTGTTTAAAAATTAATTAGGAGTCGAGAAAATCAGCTGTTGCCGACTTGACTACTTACCTTTTTCACTAATTTCTTCTCAAATGAAATCAACTTTACGAAAATAAAATTCATTAATACAATTAAACGACATATTCTCCTGTCAGAGAAACTCAATACGGAGTCTTTTTTCTGAATTTTACATATGCTTTCGCCGTCAAATCTTATAAAAATAATTTTTATTTTCGCAAAATACGTTTCACACGAGATGGACTGATTTGTGACTATAGCTAAAACGATATTAACAGCATTTCATGGCATCTAAAACTGCAAGATTGGATACTAAGATTAAAATTGAGATAACCTCAGCATCGGAAAACCGAGACTAACCCACGTTTATGAATACCGTGGTCTTCTTTAGGAAACCGCGGTTAACGGCAATGTTTTCAGTGACAATGTGACTTTCTACGAAAATCAGCGATTAGGTAAAAATAACGGCTGTTGGTCGCGGCTTCCCCCTAAAACTTTTTCCGTGGGCGGTAAATGATCAGTCCTAATCCAGTCAACTTCTTTTTCGCATCCACCGTGGAAGGTAACTTACTCTTAAAATTAATAAATTTAGTCTTGTTCTCCTAAAAGAAAAGCTTTGGTGAAAAAAACAGGATTCCATGAAATTTGACCAAAGATAGTCGAGGACGAGGAATAAAAATCTTAAATCATTCTTGTCAAATTGGGTTCTTGATTTTTTCGTTCTGTTCTCCTCTAATAGACTTGAAAAGTAAAAATTTTAGTGTGCAGTTTTGAAAGACTAATTAAAGAGTCATATTTATCTGTCCGAATTGCTTTCCTTCAAATTTTATAAAAAGTCACTATTTTCCTGAAATACCTATACTTAAGCATTAAAACAAAAGATTAAGAAAGTTAATGATTCTTATCCTATTTTACCTATAGACCGGTTTTTACCGATAGACCCAAGGGGAAAACTGCTTATTGAACTCAGCTAAACTCAAGAATAAATCATTTTAAATGAACGGTTTATTTTCGAAAAAGAATTATTTTATTATCAAGATACAACTGAGTTTGGTATTTTTATTTAATTAATGTTTAAAATTTTGCTAATTTGTTTAACTAGGGTAAAATAAGGCATGTCATTATACAGTTGTTGAATATTCTTTTTGGATCTTAGACCATAGAGTATATTTCTAACTGTTAAATTAAGTAAGAAAAAGAAAGGTGATTTGATTAAAAGGGACAAATTCTGCGGATAGTTTTTCTTTCGTATTCGCCCAAACTGAAACGCAACAGAGAAAAAAAACATTCAATATATGCCCTGCATCCAACTAATATTAAATTATTGAAAATACTTTTATTGTTCTTCAGATAGATTATTTTCATCTAAAGATTGCTTGACTATAAGTAGTGATGGCATAAGGAGGTCAGAACAGTATGGGGCTTTTTCAAAAATGAGAGAATAGTAGAAATTGATGTAAAAGTATCTGGAAACTGTCAAAATCAAAACAATGACGTAACGTCAAGTATTCGCTGCATTTAAAAAAATCACAAACGGTTGTTCATTTCTATTGGTTTTTATAAAGTAATTAAACATTAGATGATTTTTAAATGTCTCACAGTAGTGCGAACGCTAACTCTTCGTTGAGCTGAGAAAACAATATGACAAAAAATATAGAAATCATGCTTTTCACTCACTTTGCGACAAAAAAATGAAGAAAACGACTGCCTTGTGATGAATAGATATTTATTTTGACCCTTTCCCTTTTATCGATAATAGCTAACATTTCCATTTAGGACATTACAACTCTTCAATTTTCGATCTAAATCGAGATATTGTTTCGATGAGAAGATTCGTTTTCATGAATTAAAGTGCAAAAGCTAGACATATCACTTAAGTTTCACCGTTTAAATTAGTTTTTTCTTTATTTTTCAAGTCATTATGCTATTGTATGATATTGAAACTAATATCTTAGCTTTCAGTTCCTTCTAGTGATAAAAAATGAAGGAGGAAACAACTGATTTAAATCATCCCTAAGTCAGTCGTAGTCATCATAAATCAGTTGATTTTTTGTGAGTTTGGATGAGTTTCGACGAGTCCAAGTAGTTATTCCCGATTTCTTGTCATGTTGAATAATTTCAACACATGCCCGGCGACTTTTCATTTTGCCAAACTCACCCTAACTCGGCCAAATGCATAGATCACCGTTGACCCTTGCTGGAAGTTATTTTGCATTCAGTTCATATTATCTTTTTTTATATGTTTTTGCTGTCGAAGGCGAAGAGAGCTCGTGACCATTGCTAATACATTTGAATTATAATCAGAATCGATAGTCTACCATTAAGTTACTTCGAAATTTTTAGGATATTCGAGGTTTATGTCACAAAGTAAGTTGCATCTTTGAGTGAACATTTTTTCAACCGCTTTACCGTTTTTGATCATCAATAAAAGCAATCAAGTTGCGCTTCACTGTTGGAGAATTTAAGTGCACAGTAGTGAACTGTGTTGTCAAAAAATTCTAAATTCTCTGAAGAATTCTCGAGATGGCGCATGTAACCGTATTCTCCATTTTCGCCGACAATTTTTTTCGCCGATTCCAACTTCACCGGAAGAATTTATCTTTCTTTCTAAAATGGAAACAAAGAAAAATTCTTTCGATGAAGTTGGAATCGGCGAAAATCTGCGTCGGCGAAAATAGACTAAACCCCTGAAATCTACCGGAATCCGAGCTTTTTCTCATAACGTTCGCCGCGCTCCAGAACAACGCCTCCCGGAACCGTCCGGAAAGCACACGATAAATGGAAGCAGTATTCCTGGGTAGAAAGCACCATATCGGATCCTTTCCTTTCCTACAAAATCCATTATATGTGACTGCCTCGGAACAAATCATATGCGTGGCGGACTTCTTAAGGAAACTTATAGTGTCGGGTTTGAAACCGTTTAGAACTATGCTATATCTACCCGAAATCACAAGGGGTAGTCCGAATTTCATTCGCATTATCACTAGCAACAGAAGAAAAGCTCGGAAATCAACGGAATATGCCGAAAGTAATCTTGCACAGGACTACCAGCCTTTTCCATCACATTTTACGCGCTTCCAATCCTGTTCTTTAGACACGAACATATCCCATCATTACCATCCGGAAATGCTTTAATCGTACATTTTCCAACCAATTCCATCAACATCCTCTACCTTTTAGCATACTGAACGCATTTACGATTTATTCAGGCGTATCTAAAAGCATTTGACAACTCATCTGATGAGAATGCTACACAAAAGACGATACTAGTTTGTGAAACAACCTTACTGTAGATAGTAAACACCGCGATCATCACTACTTATACAATTTAGAATCACTCATCCCTCCACCCCTTCCACAAAATAATGCGAGCAAATAGAACAGAATCCACTGTATTCAGATCTATACACTTTTCTTCGTGCTATACAGGGCTGACTGAACCCTTAATCCTTTCTCAGATTCAACTGTCCATCTTTTTCTCAATTGAATTCAGAGATGAAACAGCACTGCGCAAATCTGAATTAGAGCTCTTTCAGCCGTACACTGTAAAAAATAAGGGTTTATGAAAGTGTAACGAGACATAAAAACCTTTTTTCCGTTTTTGAAATATCTGATAAACCCTTTTTCTAAATCATAAACGTAAAAACCGTTTATTTTCTTCGTGATATACGGAAAAAAAGGGTTTATGTCCAGTTGCACTTTCATAAATTGTTTTTTTTGTTTAATACCCTCTCAAAAACGTTTTTTTCGTTTATTATTCTTCGGATTTTTTTACAGTGTAGTACTATTTCTCTCCCTTAAATCTCGCTATTTTTCTAAGTTCGATTCAGCGCTGAATCAGCCATAGATGCATTTCTTAGATTTCAGTGTCCATCTTAATCAGAACAAGGCTTAAGCTTATCAAAACAATGGTTATCGGATTTTTTATTTTATAATTGATATTATTTTGAGTCTATGAAAATGTTGCACATTGGAGTAGGTATTCGTTTTTTGGCATAATGGCAAAATACGAAACTGTAAGTGGCCAGTATTATGAGATAGGAACGATTGGTCTCCAAACCACATTTGTTCTCCATGTTTGATCCTTTAATCTGAGCTTCGTCGACGATTCGAAGTCGGCTAGATATGATCCGTACTCTGTGACTGGGATAAGTTGTTGAAATATGAGTTGGGAACCAAGCTGGATCCGGTCGCCAGAACGATGAACATCTTCCTAGTTGAAGAATTGACAGGGGGTAGGTTGGAACCGTTAGTAGGAGCCCATCAGGAATCCTGACGGAAAAAATCAGTTGGAAATCAACTCTTCTATGGTCGTTTTCGTTCCTTGGCTGACTTTAGGGATAAAAAACGGAATCAGTCGGATTTTTCCTCGATTTTACACCTCATTTTCGGTCGGGTATGAGCGGAAAGAGGCTGGAAAATCTGGGGAAAGTCTAACGGATTGCTCGACCTGGGGACTGTTCATGAAAATAACGAATAATCCAACACATTCTGTCTTCAAGTTGGATAACACTGTAACTGAACAGTGTTAAGTTCTGAGAAAGTTAGGATTGACTTCGTTCAAGTTGGAGAAACATAAGAGTTAAGTTATCCAAAATTAGAAGAAAATTGTAGCCCAAACTTCTCAAAGTAGGAGGAAGCCCTTTCTCAGCCGCTTGTGCTGCTCCTGGCTATAAAATGTTCTTCGTTGTCAGATAGAATTGCGATGCTACGCTATTCCCTACGCCTGAACTCATGTACGCCAATACTTGTGCCCATCGAGTGGATGTATTTTGGTAAAAACTATGTAGAAGGAGAAAGATTGCAATATATACTATATATATGATAATATCGAATATTCTCAATAAACAAAGCCAACTTATTTTCAAATATATCGCTATCTTTTTTCTTTTCTAGCTCAATTTTTCAGAGATGAAGTAATCGCTGACTTCTTTCCAGTATAGAAAACAGGCTGAGAAAAATAAATATAAATTCTATAGAATTGAATTATTTGATTTTACAAAAGATAAAAATAGTAACAAATTCTACATTTCATCTACGAAAGAGAATGATCTACTTTAGGAATGCACCAATCCGTATTATTTAACACTAAAGATCGATCGTTTTCAGTATTTAGAGTCGTCAATTCCGACCGATTCTACTAGTCAGACCGATTTAATTTTGATAGCTCTAATTGATGCTATTGTCAACTTTTATGAAAAACTATCAAAACATGCAAGAATCGACCAAAACTTCATGATTTTCAGTCATTTCAGAAAGATTCTCGTAGCATTCAGTCATTTTTCGTCAAAATTGACAACAGTACCAAAAGGAGCGATAAAAATCGAATCGTTATGACTCGGAGAATCAGTCAGAATTGACGGTTCTAAATACCGCAAATGATCGATCTTTAGCGTAAACAAATAGGAATTGATGCATCACTGCCACCAGTCCACGATCACAGGTGCCACCGATTGACTCTATGCTATAATCAATGATGCACCTGCGCTCGGTCAACCGGTGAGGCCGGTGGTTGATGCACCGTCCCCGGTACATCTATAATTTACATTCTTTTGAATCGCGCAGGCTCATTTTTAATCACCAAACTCACAACTCGTCGTTTCTCCCTTGGATAGATCGGTTCCATCTATGGATTCAACATTGAATAATCTCATTTAAACGAAATTTAAATCGGATTGTTTTATTTTATACGGGTTGCATAGCTTATCAGTCACGACCAAGGGGGGGGGAGTGATACTTCGAGAGTGCGTACTTCAATCTTACTTCCAATCTATACTTCCAACTTATTTCAACTTACTTCCATCTTACTTCCGTGATTCTTCCTTTGTAATTCCATGGTGATTCTTTGTACTTCACTTGTACGCCCCTGTGCTTCCCTATAATCAAGGGAAACAGTGAAAATGCCGTACTGCAGTGCACTTCCTGTACACATAGGCTATACCATAATTGAAGTAAAAGGAAGTATTTAGGCTTTATTGTCAGATACAGTTCCCTACGCTGGACTTCCATGTTATATCGTAATACAGGTCGATAGTAAACCTGAAATAGCTAAAACTTTTCGAAGGATAGTTATGTTACAGCCTGCGAGTACAGGAAGTGCGGCATTTTTGCCCCACACCCCCACCCCTGCCTGGATCTGTATCAATAAGGATGGGTCCGCTTTCTAAGAGAAAAATCTGACTAATTGAAATGCACTTCTTTATGAAAAACATATCGATTGGTTTCACCGTAGAGTCATCGATGTATAAACTTTTTACTGAATAGAGTGTATGTATATATAACTTTCAAAAATACAAAATAAATAACAGCTGCAATCTAAAAAAGGACTTTACCGAATCCCCCAAAAAAGTTCGGTATATGACAAGAAGTTTGCTAATGTGTTGAAAGTTCCAAAAAAAGAATAAAAAAATACATGGAATCTTTAAAAGATCTGACCGTATGCCGGCAATCAAATCCTTTTTTCTTCGAAACCTTTTTAAGTTCGGCAGAGCAAAAGAAAGGTTTCGTAGTCAGATACGAAACTTGAAAAGGTTCGTATTAAANTTTAATACGAACCTTTTCAAGTTTCGTATCTGACTACGAAACCTTTCTTTTGCTCTGCCGAACTTAAAAAGGTTTCGAAGAAAAAAGGATTTGATTGCCGGCATACGGTCAGATCTTTTAAAGATTCCATGTATTTTTGTATTCTTTTTTTGGAACTTTCAACACATTAGCAAACTTCCTGCCATCTATCGAACCTTTTTGGGGGTTCGGTAAAGTTCTTTTTTTAGAGTGTTTCTCATCATCTTCTGTATGATCGTCTTCTTTATCATCATCCTCATCACCTTCATCAAAACCACCTTCTTCATCATTACGACCATCGAAAACAACTATTTCTAATTCAGTCGAAATATTCAATTTTAATAATTTTTCTCCCATCAGTGATACCTCTTCTATATTGAAAAGATTATATTTAATCAAATCTTTGCTCATTCCTGCAGACATCACCATCTGTTTTGCTGCCTTATGTTCTAGAACAATTATTGTTTCAACATTTTCAGATTTGAAATCAGTGTCTTCATCAATATTTCTTGATTCTTCTTCAATAATAAGTGGTTTTATTTTATGATGAACAGGAAAAATTATATTTTCGTGCTTTTTATTTGATTCATATTGTCTTAGTTCCGTAAGATCATTGAGTTTATTTATTCGTTGAAGGAATTGCTTTATTGTAAAGTTGATTCGGGTTGTATGTATTCCCGATAGCACCCGTGCATCTCTAAAAACATTATCACAGGGTTACGACGAGAACACTTCTGTGGAATTTGCTACTGATTTAAGTACTCATTTTTGTTCGATTAATAAATACACATAAATGAGAGAATGTGTGTTCAATTCTATTGAAAATAAAGCGTTAGAAGTGATAAAATTTGGTTCATCTCGTTTTTTATTTAAAATTGATGATTTACGAGTTAGCTTTTTTTATGCAACCATATTCACCATAATCGAATAAAAAACAAAACAAAACAACCCAAGCATAATAAATTCGAGCTAATAAACAAACTTTAGGCCATGTATAAGCCATAATTAATAAATTTAAAACTAATAGATAATTTGATGTGGCTTTATAATGATCGTTTAACAACAATAAGTTCAAGATTTTATCATCAGAAATCCGTTGACACGACGAATATTTAGATTAGACTTCGATAATTTATGATCCATCTTATTTGTTGCCTCAATTAATCGATATAAGTTTTTAACTGATACCTAATGCGAACCCATTTTTAATTTAGCATTTTGTGATAGTAAGTGATTCCAGATTTTTGTACAAAGATGTATACCATCTTGCATCAATAAAAAGGATTGAGTAGAAAATTTCTACTAGAAATTAAGAAGCACCAGGATGACCAGCTAGATGGAATTTCAATTTTAAAAGATAATTTCTCATTGTAAATATTTTATGTTTTTGTTTTGACAAAGAAGTTTGACTCCAATCGCATTGTGTGCAGATACTTCGGATCTCCATCAGTTGCGAATCCAAGAACACGAATGTTTCTGGAATACAGTTCTTGATAAATCAACAACCATCTTTTCAAAATATCAATAGATGTAATTTTATTATCACTACCATACGCTGATAAGACTGTTGCTGATGGTTTTACACTAAAATTTCCATCAGAAATTGATTGTACTAAACGGACGTTAACTAAATTATTAGCACGCGGTTTAGTTTCAAGCGACTGTTTCAGATCGTTGATAGATTGACAGTAGAGACCTGCGGAGTCAATTTTTTTATTCCGAAACCCGACTCCGACTCCGAAAACTTTGTCAGTCACTACTCCGATTCCGAAAAAACTTCATTTCACTGACTCCGACCCCGACTCCGACTCCGAAAAAGTTTTTTTTCCAACTCCAACTCCAACTCCGAAAAACTCCGGAAAACTCCGGAAAACTCCGGAAAACTCCAAAAAATTATTATTGAAAATGGATGACTTCTGGTGTATTTTATTGCTTATTTTTGAATACATCAAACTAGATAAACAAATGCGTTAATAAAAATCAAAGAAAAATCAAAGAAGTAATTTTGAGTTTTTCATTTATGGTACGCTGAAAAATAAAAATGACTAATAGGTGTTTGAGAAAAAACGAATTTCAAAAGGTGATAGATGAAAATAATGAATCTGGGAAACTCGTGAAAAAGAGAAACACTTCAATTCTACTCAAATGCAGCAATATTTCCATGTAGTTCTCGTCAATGATTCGCAGAGTGTATTTCTTCAAAAATACCATTGTTTTCCTTGGTCGATCATTCGAATCTTGTACTGTCAAAATTGTTCATTTGTTCTTTTTGGTCCTGAAGTGGAATCTCACTATATTACCAAGCGTTGTATTTTATCTTTTTTCTTCTTAACATGAAAGATGAGGATATTGTCGTGTGAAATAGCGAAAATTTATCACACAATTATAATTTTTCGGGGTTAATCGGACTCCGATAAACCCCGACAATAAAATTGACTCCGACTCCGATTCCGAAAAATTTTATTCCACTAACTCCGACTCCGACTCCGAAAATTTTCGTTTTTTAACTCCGACCCAGGTCGATCAAAACGGTATCGTTTACGATCCGAATACGCACGGAAAATGTTGTTAAAACGCAGTATTTACGGTAACAAACGGGATCAATACGGTTCACTTTCGGGCCGTAACAGACCGTATTATCTGGCGCAGAAATACGCACCGTTTTGCATCCGTCTCGTAAACAGACCGTATATTGATAAAAAACGATGCGTTACAGAGTGCCCATTAACGGACCGTTTTTGCAACGATAAATTATTCGAAATTAGCAATTACGGAGGTCAAGCGTTACGGCTGTCCTGTATCCGGAGAAAAAGTTTTGCGCCAAAGACGCGACTTTCAAAAGGCATAGTATTTTAAAGCGAAGGAATAAGGCTGATAACAGTGCCCAGCCCGTTTTTTATCACTAACTTCACTCAGGTGTAGCGAAGCCTACCTGGATTTTCTTGCAAAGATCAGTTGGGATACCCTTCAGGGGTACTCTAGTGTGCAGTAATAAAGTTCCATCAATTTCAATTCCCGATGGAGAGACTAAGTTTCATTGAAAGTTAACAAAAGTTTAGCGTAAAAACTACAGCATGATATCCTCTCTGTCTTTACACATTCCTGCACAACTAAACTAAATATCACATAGAATGTGTAAGGACAACATAGAACGATTACGGCCCGTAAACCGAATGATTACACCCCGCTTTCTTAGTAGTCTGAAGAACCCCCTTAATTAGCTCTTTGGTGCTTTGGTATCCCGAGTCGTTTGCGTTCTTCATTCCCGTATGCGAGAAAGTACATTAATACTTTGGAGATATTTTTNGCGAAAAGGTCAGAAAAAAGACCGTATGCGGTCTGGTTTACGTAACGTTCAGCGCTCTTCGGTAACTGCTCCGTAAGCGTTCCGTAACTTATACGTTTGTATTCCGTAAACCGATGCTCGTAATCGAAATTCTACGGAATGCAGTAAACATGCCGTTTGGTATTCGTTCACCGCGGTATACGGACCGTTCTGTACGACCTGGGGACGGAGTCGGAGTTCGGGGGCCCCCGCAGGTCTCTAATGGACAGGTAAAAGCATCTTCGACTGGTTTACCATCTACAATTGGTGTTACAAATCCATTAAAACGATTTAAAGTTCAATCATATTCAACTCGTGAAATAAAACCAGATCAATCTTCTGATACAAAAACAAACCGACATTGAATTGAATCAAGATAACTTTTAGATTCATCGAATCTAAATTCAGCTTCTGAATAAGGATTATGTTTAAAATATTTTTTAACCGCTTCAATTGATGGTAAGAGAAACTTTAAATTAATAAGAATATATTCATATACATAAACACCAGCTAGGATGAAAAGACATCCTGCAAATCTCAATACCGGGTTTGCATATCGATAGTTGTTAGGCAAACGATGCCTGTTTACTTCAATTGCGTTCAATAATGCATATAATATATCTGAATTATTGGTGTTACAACACGAAATCTGAATATTTGAAGCACGACGCAAATCAGATATTTTCAGAATTCAACTTCACTCACATTTTGCTCTGATATCTTTTTGTTAGTTTTCGTTAATGAATAAAATTCAGTTTGTTTGCCATTTTCATCAAATTCTTGTTTTTTTTTATTTAGACGAATTGTTTCTATTCAAGCTCTATAAGTTACACAACAAAAAATCGAATCAAATCGTATTTTTTATCTAACATAATTGTTCCTTCGACGACTTTAGATTTTGATAGTTGGGTGGTAACTTTTTTTTTGTCGTTGTTGATTATTTACGAGTTGCATAAATAAAACAATTGTTCGATAATATACACTTTCCCAGCGCGGTGGAGAGAAAGCAGTATGTCGTTGTGAAGATCGACTCCTAATTCTATACAAACTATACCCGAAAGTGGCTCTTTCAAATGCGTGGGTCATATTCTGTAACCAGAAACTGTGAATATCCATGCCATAATAAATATAGTTTATTATTATAAATGGCGTGAAATTATTGATTCAATCCAAAAATATGCACCAAATATTCATCATGTCAATTCAACGGCAAAATTAACTCTTTCTTTTCGTTTCTAAATATTTTTATAAGTGAAGAGAACTATGTATTTCTTTCCAGATAAATCATGTTCAAAGAATAGCTGCATTAGCAAATATGAAAACAATCAAACATAATTCTTTTTACTTTGATGAAGGAGCAAATGAAATTGAACTTGGTGTCTTACTTTCTGTAGTTAAAGTACGAGTCGATGGTTGTCTATCATATCAATGAATCTGTGCAAACAGTCATATTTTTACTCTTAAAATATAACCATCTGCACTATAACTAGTCTTGATTAAATTTCATACGAAAATAAATATATTTTCATTAGTATTAGTATATTTGATGAGAACTTCATACGTAGAATGAAAATGAGAAAATCATTCTGATGATAGCAACCGAATCAAGATCTTTTAAGAGTTTCGGTGGAAAATATGTAAAATATAAATAGAAGAAAATTTCATCAACTGCTGGAAATAGTTCTATAAAAATCTCAAGATCTCTTCTAGCATATTAGGTTTCGAATTCATGAAATACCGAGTTGCACAGAATTGAATAATAGGTTTTCCGAAAGAAAAATCTAAAACGAAAATATGAAACCGAAGCATGTACACTCTGGTGAGTTCCTTGAATTGATGTTATTGCGCTTACCTACAGTAACGAAAAGCCGTTCTGGGACGAACTTTCGTCTTTTATACTATTACATTGATAAGCTGTTATGAGCAAATGATGCGCTGCTGCGATAGATCTAATAGCGAACTCTCATATACTATTATACCATTATAATTGAGCGTGTCTGTGGCAAGTTATCTAAACTCAAATATTAGTCCATGGGTCAAAAGTTCTGGGACAAAGCATGAATATTTCATCGGATATGTAATATTATTGATGATATAAGGCACATTTCTGTTCCCGTTGTTACACGTTTAAAAGAGACGTTTACACGTCGTAAAATATAGTCGTGAACGGCCATCACATATAGTATCTTTCGACTTGGATATTCATAAACGACTTTTAGATATGAATCTCAAGTCAAGGTGTAAGCCGAAGGTTTGAATGGCAGCGTTGGCTGAGTTTCATATTGATGATATTTTTTAATTAAGCTGTTTCTATTTGTTTCAATCCCTGTTGACTGCCATTTTAAAATAGAATTTATGAAAAAATACATAAAGAGTATCAAGACAAACGATAGTATCACAAACTATGCATATATCAAAACATAAGACTAGAATAAATTACACAAAGAAAAAAATATGATAATATAGTCTCACAATAATACGAATATTATTAATGCACTTGCTAGCCTGTATAAGTAAATGTATAAGTAAATAAGCGATACTATAGATCAAAACGATATACGAATATCGATGACAACAATAGGTTTGAGTTCGTGTAAAGATGTTTGTTTTTCTTCTACTGAAAACACAAAATATCTTCCGTTTTTCGTCTTTTTTGTGAAAAAACTGTATGACTAGTTCAAAACTTGAGATGAGAGAAAAGGAAAAATTTTCGATCACATTTGTAAACGTATCAGCGGCGGCGTTTCGTAGCATGGAAAATCTTCTTGTGGCGGCTGAACTTGGTTTTGTTAATACAGCTGCTGCTAGACAGTACTTTTAATTATCTGGAATTTCACCGCAACGGAGACTGAGCCGTACGGCTTACACATTTAATCCCAAGTTTACTCCTGATTCCTACCCTCCTTCAACCATAGACTTCTTCAGAGCAAAAGCTCTTTGGCAAAAACACAGAAAATATAGTGTTTCTTTTATATAAAATGAAAAACAAGTATTCTTTTATTATGTTGAAAATATAAATGAATCTGTTCGTATAAAGAAGAAAGACTAGACACGTTTTTAAAAATAATGTGTTCATATTTGAATATTTTTACTTTTCTTTATGTACATTTATTTTTTTTTAATCTTTTCTTGACAATTAAAACGACGTAGAATAATCATTTCAATGAGAAATCATGAGAATTCAGATCGGAATTTGTGTCAAACAATTAGGGTCAGAGAGATACCTTTTAGCTTTATGACTTTTCTCTTCATACATCCAAACCCACATCGTCTATACTTGTTGTTCGCTATAATAGTTTAGTACTTATTGTCATTGATCTTGGCTCCTATGTATTAAATATCATTTTTTAGTTTTTTTTAGAAGATGACATAATTTTTGATGATACTGTTCATTAATTTGAACACTGCGTTGATTTGTCAATGATTTTATTATAATACCATGCGTTTACCTTATTTGGCATGTGTAAAATCACTTTCAAATATTGTTCAGTTCGATAATGATGTTTAGCTATAGAAACTCGAATTTCAATGATCAGCTGTCTGCAAAAATATTCTTATCTAGTTATTGATCGCTGATTGAATATCATGATTTTTTTTTTGTTTTAAAACAGCTAAAGATTGAAGTTTTTAATATTGTTTTCTCTGTTTCTCAATAGGGTTCAATAAGGTCTTGTTTGAATTCACAGCCCACAAGAATCATTCCAACAGTCGGATCGTAGGTAAATTCCTTTAAAACGAAAAAAATTCTTTGATTTCATCGTAACCTTCGGGCACTAACCAACGTCTATTGTTAGCACCACATTATATGTAGTACAGAATTAATTAATTTGGATTTAAATGTCGGATCCGAGACTGTTTCCTCGGTCTTGTGTCCATAGAATGTTGTCGACTGATCGGATTCATCCACCTGGCTTGATGATTTTTTTTCTTGTATCAGTGATTCAATGCTCTTTCTTAATGATTATATTTCCCATGAGAAAATAAACAGCAGTAGACAATCGTAACCAAGAATGATTACTGCATTGGAATCAAATAATTTTCATGTACAATGCCTTCACTATACACAGTAAATATGATATGCAATTTCTATTGAAAGAAACATTCGGGTCGGGGATTTTTTGATTTTCATGGGAATGTTACAAAGTTCAAATAGATTTACATGAGAAGATGTAAGCAGTGCGCGTCGTTTATTAGGATTCAGTGGAATTAAAATTTAACATAAAGATGATGTTTGGTAAAAAACTGTATTCATTACTCTGTGACCTCTACAGAATGTTCGTGTATTCGTTAGAACATGTCAACCAATTATATCTCTATATAATGCAGCGATCTTGGGCAACCTAGACGACTTATTTGCTCTGTTATAGTTCTAGTAGCAGCATGAAAATGATAATGAGTTTTGAGTTTTAATGCAATATCGAAAAAAACCGACAAATATCAGCCAACTTGTGACATCTATTAATTTTCCGAAAAATAATACATTGTAAAGAAGAAGAACAATATCAACTGCTTATGAAATAGATCGTTTTAAAATGATAATGTGATTGTGTTATATTTCAGTTCTTTTTTTTTTCATTCCGAAGATAAGATGTATTTGCATTTGAATGGTTTGATGAATAATCGGAAAGCGATTCATTCATGTTACGACGATGGCATTTCGTTTTCTTCATTTATTTATTTGTTTTAGAACTTGCTTTGTTACTCGTGTGTTCGTGAGAAATATTCCTTAGATTCTCATGATTTCGTATGATATGCTGAGCTCTATGACTATGTATTGGAATTTATCTTCAACCTAAACTAGGATTAAGATCGACATTCGAAATGAATTAATAACAACATATTCGTATTCTTTTTAAAATCTATTTACCGAAAAAAGAAAACGAGCAGTATTAAAATGGTGAATAAAATTCATGCTGATTTTAGTAAATGACACTGATTATCGATAACTCATCGATGCATGTATTGAATTCTTTTAGCAAAAAGCCAAATCAATTTCAAGTTCTACCTACGACGCTCGAGATTGAAAGTTTTTAAAAAACGCATTCACAGTGAAATAACTTCTATTGATAATGTGGATCGGATACATGATTCCATTAATTTCTTCGAAGAAATCTACATGTATTTATGCTAATTTAAAATGAACTATGATACATTCGTGTCAATGCCGTTATTGTCCTACGTAAATATTAATTATCACGTGATATTGAAGAATCTATTGGAGATTATCCACATATGATTTTCTTGATTCTTTTTTTTGTTTGTTTCTGTCATCGAGAAAAAGAATAAAGAATTTTTTTTGTTATTGTGTAATAAATTGCGATATAATAACGTTCGGTTTTCTTATTAGTCTTTGTAGATTAGTCATTATTTCATATTCACTTACTTGTATAATACATAAGAAGAACAATTTTTCGACCAACGTTATAGTATATCAGCTTAAGTGATTATGAATACGACAGGTAAGAAAAATAGTACTATCGATATGAATCGATTTCTATGTTAATCTTATTTTGCGTTGAGATTTTTGTTTTTGTATTCACACATGTACAAAAATTTATAAAAAAAACAGAAAAATACTCTATTTCTTAATACATCTCTTGGAAATTTTGAAGAGTTTGCACTCAAACTATGGTACTCTTGTTAATATCATTATCATTCCAAGAGGAATTGTAATCGAACAATACGATTATGAGATAGTCTAATAGTACAGATGAATACATTAATACAAATTAATCCATATGCATGAGATCGACCTTCAAAATCTGTGTATACCAAACGACAACTAGCGTCTACTTAGAAGAAGAAGTAAAAAGATAGAAGTCATCATAAATCTACGTACATATACAATACAACATACTTGA
Source organism: Rotaria macrura (assembly GCA_900239685.1). Lineage (NCBI taxonomy): Eukaryota > Metazoa > Rotifera > Eurotatoria > Philodinida > Philodinidae > Rotaria > Rotaria macrura. Next base: position 89,792 of record OENT01000416.1, on the reverse strand, counting down.
TAGAATGAGATCTGATAAAAAGACATCGGAACTTTATTGTATTCCACTTCATTATTCTCAGCGGAAAAGTAAAATAGTTTGCTAAATCAATTTCACACAGTTATTATCGATAAGGCTATCATTTTGCTACACAGTTTTCTGATCTATTTCTTGTAGGTTACTAAATTTGATTAAATAAACTTAACTTATTTCAATCATCGTGTCACATATAATACGATGACATGTCGCAAAAGATATATAGGTCTATCTAGAAATATTTCTGTAATATATATTTATATATAGATAAATAGATAGCGAGCAGAATAAATATAGTGATCTTATTGGGATACGGATTATATGAATATAGTCTTATATTGAAAGTTATTCGAGTGACATATAATAATATAGACAAACTTTATCATAGATAGGTAATTAGATTGTTTTATTCGCTTTCTTTTTGTATTTGCGCCATAGGAGACGAAAAAGGCTTAAAGGTGAAGGGCATTTATCTAGACAATATCTGTATACATATCCAAAGTAGCTTACTGGTATGAGATGGTTCGAGACATTGCTTTTTTTAGAATTTGGAGACTAGTTTCCGATTAGCGATAGGGTTTTATTTTTACTTTCTTTTTTCATTGAATACAAGATTACTTATAAAAAAATATTTAAACCATCATTAACATTGAATTTTTCTTTTCTTTACCTCTAGCGAATTGACAACAATGGGTCCGTCACTATTATCTGTATTCATCCTTGTCCTTCTTCCACTTACACTACTCATAGGTAAGATCAAATACTTGTTCTTCAAAAGAAATGAAATAAATCCTATTCTTTTGCAAATATACAGGCATTATCTTTCGATACAGTTTCACCTCATTTATATATGCTATTCTATTATTGGTTCTTCCATGGCTTGGTCCAGTCACTGAAAAAAATGTTCGAGGTAGAAATGAATTATCCAAGAAAAAATTTAACTCTATTTGAAAATGTTATTTTAGCTTGTTTTTATCCTTATATTCTACTGATTGGTTTGCTCAGTTTCCTCACTGTTGTTGCTCAAATTATATTTCAATCGATTCTAATAGCAAAAAAGCCTTATGGACATACCCTAAATAATTGTAGTCAACACTTTTTTTCTCCAGGTCATAATCTTCTAGCATAAACTATATTTTTTCTAGGTACTGAAATAACTCAAATTCTTCGATATTTTGGTTTAGAACGGTAGGGTATAAGTAGATGCATATTCTACAAAGCATATTCATTTTCTTGTTTAAGTCTTGATAATTCAAATGCAGTACGTATTTTACGTTTAATATTTCCGGATATCATCGTCTTATCCGTATCAATAATCTGTTATGTTCTTATTCGACGTCGACTACTCTCTGTGAGACGTCGTGAAATAAATGACCTTCTATCATCAACACCAACATCACCATGTACAAATAGTATTACTAATAGTACAACTACTACGAAGAAAATTTGGCCACGATTATTATCTTTATTAAGACGGATACGTTTACTAATTCAATTCATTGTTGTTGGTTGTGCTGCATTTATCTATCCGAGCATATTAAATTCGATTTATTTCATTTTTTTTCTTATACTTGCTTTTATTTGGTCATTATCAGTTAATTTTGGAAGAAAATATGTATTAGCTCGAGCATTCCTATCGATTTATGCAGGCGCACATTTATTAGTACTCTATCTTTATCAATTTGGATTTTTTCAAGATAGTTTACAACCGTTATCATTATGGAGCAAGTAAGATCAATGAGATTGCAAGTGCATAAAAATGATTCGCGATATTTTCAGTATTACAGGTCTAACAGCAATCGTTACAAGCAATTGCACATATCGAGATTTACATTTTGAACAGACATTAACATGGACAGATTATGTCAATCCAAGTGTATTACTTTTTCTTTATTTCTACTTTGCTTTCGATACAAATCGAACACTCTCACAGCGAGTATGTATATATATATATATTGATTCTATTCGAGAGTTGATTCGCTTGTTTTTCTCATCAGTGGGGTGTCTACTGTTTTCTTTTCTCTCTCTCTTAAGATACGATCGAATATGACAACAATTCAAGCGTTTGAACAACAGGTAAAAAAGCTAAAGAAACGTTTGAAAATCTATTCTTGTGCTGGTCACCCTTCGTACTGTGTGTGTATAACTTGTTAACCAGATAAATCCTCGCCGCAGTATCGACCAGCAGGTTTGCCCGTATAGTGTGCTTAAATGTTCCTCTGAATTGTTTGACTGCTTATCTTTATTTTTCTACACATTAATGTAGTTTGGTTATACATAAAAGAAAAAATTTTGCTTCTGCATTCTTTATTACTGACTTTAATTTCTTGACGCTGAGCTTCGTTTATGCGACAGCATTTCTGATTCTATACTTATGCTACGGATTATTTCTTTATTATAGAGTTTGGTTCATAGTGCTGAAGTTCGAGATATGTTTGATCAAATGCCGCCACCATTCGAACGACGTTGGAGTTCCGAACAAGCTGCTGATAAAACATGGCAAGGACGTATTATTTTCGTCGTTTTTTCTGTAATTCGTGTACTCGAACGGCATAGTTACCTACTATCATTGATTGTCATGCTAGTAAGTGAACACTTGTTCGTTTTATTCTAATTCATATCGTACGTTAAATTTAGGCATGGAGTATAACATTCCATAGTTTGTTAACATTAGTTTTTCTTGTTTGGGCATGTTTCCTATGGGTATTACCTAATAGACAACGATGGTCTTCAAGAATGAGCCCATTTTTTACTATTTATGGAGGAATATTATTAATTTTACAATATCTACTTGGCTTTAAAATTAGTTTTGATCAATTACATTTTATCTACGATCGTCGTACTATGGAACAGATTGGTATTCGTATGGATGATTTTCAACCGGCTATCATTCCATTAATTGTTAAAGTATGAATATCATATTAGACATATATATATATATATATATATGCGAAACGATCGATTTCGATTTATTTCTAGTCATTTTATATGATGTTTTTCTGGTTAACACTTCGACAATATAATAAAGAAAAATATTTATCTAATGTTCAATTGAATGAAGGTTAGTATAGATTTGTTCATTCGATAAAATATGAAATTCAAAAAAAATAAAATGAAATACAACACGATGAATTTTATCTTTTTTTTTTGTTTTACAGTTTTAGAATTAAGTAAGATGAGTAAATGATTGAATGAGGAAAAAAAACTGGACTTTTGGATTGGAATACTCTTCTTTTTTTTTCTATCTTGCTTTGCTATTTAAGAACTTCGTTCTGCAAATTATTATCATTATTTATTTTGTAGCTCGTCGAAATAGTGCATCGCTTGATACATATCCTCGTCGATTAGGTATTGATTTGAGATCTTTGAAAAAATAAATTTTTCATTTAATTCTTTTCAAGGACGATGGGTAGTTAATTTATTAACAAAGTATTGGATATTTGTATCATGTGGAATGCTCCTCGTTGTTAGTATTAACAATACAGTCGTTATATATCGAATTATCTACATGGCTTTTTATTTGTTTTTTATTCTTTCATTTCAAGTATGAACAATAATGTCAAAGAGATGTATAAATAATCATTTTGTTTAGATTTCATTTGGATTTTGGCGACGATCAGCATCAACATTTCATTTAATCATAATTATTTATTCTACATTAATTCTAATTGGAATATATATTTATCAAGTATGAAATGATTAATTAAATTAGTCAAAAATAAGATTCTTGCTTTATTTTTCATATATTTAAAGTTCGAAAAAGTGAATGTATTTTTATCGGAAAGATTTAGCAAACAATTGTAAGTCATGAATTTCAAAGAATTTATCTATTTTTTATTTATTGTTAAGACTTGTATCGATTGGACTTGAAGTTGTGCCATCGGATGTTTTGGCTGTTAAATTGTTAACACCCAGTACATTTCTCGTTGTTAATATCTTGCAACTTTATTATTTTCATTCGTCTTGGATGAAATTAATTACAATGCCAAAGTAAGTCTATACAATTAAATAATCATTTCATATGTAAGATATGAGACAGTGTCTTATCAAAATTCTATCCTACGAATCATCGGTTTGTGCTTTATTGAATGATAATTGAGTGATGTTATTATCTAAATTTTCCCTTGAGTATTTATTGTAATTTGAAGATCGATCTCATATAGATAAATATAAGTGTATGAAGGATGCCTCCCGCCTTTCTGTCCATCAGCCAAAATCTTTTTTTTTGCAGTAGTTCATGTACGTTTAAATGTCTTCTATCGGTACGCACAAAAATGTTCTTCGTTAGGCAGCCTTTATGTTTGGATTAAACGCGATCTTCAAACCGCAATGTATCTAAAAGAAATTTGGATGTAATTTTTAGCGGAATAAAAATACAGTTTCGTCCTCGTTTCTTCGATACGATAAGAGGGATCGAGTTGAAACGTTCTTCACATACACTAGCTACTATTTAAGATGAATGGTGATTTTTGGCAACTTTCACAAAAATTGCACTAGTATGAAAACTAGGAAAGTATTTAGGGTACACTCTGTATGTCGACTTTTTTATTGAAAGGCCAAAATTAATACTAAACCCATATTGTGTCTAGTATCAGTAAAAACATTTGCAACTCTATAGAACATAGTATCTCGGGAAAACTGAAACAACAAGTTGGGTCATTATGACCTCAATATCCCATTAAAAGACAATAGTTGGGAAATTTGAGTCTAGCACAATTTCTACTATATTTTACAAGATCTATTTATCATGACAGACAGGCTCAAGATTTTCTGATTGGTCATTTACCAAAAAACCTCGGAAATTGGGGCGAGGGAAGGCTTAAGTCCACAGATATTCCTCAGATGCACCACAGAATGATATTTATTAGAGATTTTTCTGTCATAAGTTGCATTATGTATAAGAATTGTGAGTCATCGATCTATTGTTACATTCCAAACGGGAGATATGAGTGAGACTTGCAATATTCATAATAGAAGACAAAATTCTCAATGAAAAATGCTGTGTAAGATATAGTATTACTATGTTCCTGTCGATCTGAATTTTCTTTTCATGTGTGATCAGTGCACTTTTCTCAGTATAATACAAATATGAAAAACGAAGATCAACATTCAACTCAGTCTAACAATCATAGATCATGGCATTAATGATATAGGTTTCAAGAAAAGCCTTTTCCCTGATTGTTTGATTATATATCAAATATGGAGGTACCATAGCATTGAAAGTCACTATCTCGAAATTTATTTTAATAAATGGAAAAAAATTTAGACTTTTTTGATTCTTCATACGTGCAACAAAAAAGAGACAGATACAAAAATGAAATTATTTGTTTTGTTATACACCCTGCAACTAAAGGAAATAGTTTGCATGAGACATAATTTTTATTGTGAGCATAGATGCCGTTATAGACTATGAGTATAGGTTCTATTTTATCACCTAATTACTGTGTATCACAAAGATGTTTTTTTTGTTAAAAATAATACAAGAAAAACTATTGAGTGATCTTCGAGTTTTGAATCAAAATTGAACTAGCGGTGTTCATTCAGTCTGCATCATGTGAGACGCGATTGAAATGATGTATTCGAGAAGAATTAATTTCATTGTTCTACGTTTCAATATGAATTTTTGTTAGAATGAATGATAATCTTAATATCGATCTTTTACTGTTTTTCAGTGCGAAAAATATTCAAGGTCCACAGAATGACACACTGGAGGCCATTCATGCTTACGCACGAAGTAAGACTTAATCTTACATCTTAGTTTATTAGATTCTTATGGTTTCTGTAGAAAATACGGAACATCCCGATGATCCTCGTACTCAAGAAACCTTACAAATGGAAACTAAAAATTGGCAAGAAACATTCTATAAATCATATATTCGTATTAATTTTTTCTACAAAAAGATAACTTATTATGCTTGGCGTTTTGCTGAATTGCATACTTTTAAATTGGTTCTATTAGTTGCCGTTCTTGCTTGTGTATTAAAAGTAAGTGACATGTTTCATGAATCAAAACATTGTCAATTTTCTTTCTGTTAGGTGTGTGCATTCAATGTCGTACTGATTATATTAGTAACTATTGGTTTGACAATAGTTAGTCTTCGAAAATTAGTTAGATTATTAATATTAACTTTTACAAGTCTCTATATTCTTGCTTCGATGTCATATCAATTGGAAATAGCCAAGGAAACAATAATTGAAAAAAATTTTTTCGTTAAAAATTGTTCAAATGTAAATAGTAAAATTGAAGGTTCGCTTGTTATTTTTTGTGAAATAATATTTCACCTAGATTGATCCAAGTATGAGCTCGGTTCCAAATGACACGGCTAAATGGTTTGGTCTTGAATTAACATCAAACATTGATAATTTTATTGGCGTAAGAAAAATGAGAATTTTTAAAGAAGAAGAAGAGATATCAAGCTCAACCCCTATAGAATGTTTAACTACTGTCATGACAGAATCACACATATTGACTTAACTCGATGTATTTTTAATGCATAAGCTATTGATTATCTTTTACTCAAGGGTATCCCTTCCTTCTTTTTGAAACAAAAATGAAAATAATGGACTACGATGCAGTCCAATAATGGAATACCCTAAAAAAAGGCGGGTCAAAATTGTTTCCTCGAACAAGTGTCACATTATTTTTTGTGTCTTATCTGTGGAAAAATTTTTAGCGTGGTCGGTTGTACCGCCTTCAACAATTAGAAACGGCCCTAAAAGCGGGGGGCGGGGAAAGGGTTACGGTTAAATTGGTCCCCATTGAAGGGCTATGAGAAGAGGAAAGAAGTAAAATGTCAATCCAGTAGATCTTCGAGCATCTTTTAGAGCATACCTTTCTAAAGTTATTGTTGTTGTTATTTTTAATGTCGATAGCTCTACATATTATTAACCATATGTGTAACATTTGATGCCATCGTACGATATCGACAAAAATATCGTCGATTATCATTGTCTGTTCGTTTTAATGTTCAACTTGTTGAAAATCCATTTCCTCTTCTATTTGAATCATATGCAATACAAAATACAAATGATAATACATATCAATATGATATTGTGAATTATACAAGTGGGGATCAAAATATTCGGGATTTCTTGAAATATTTGGCAAATTTTATCTTCTATAGATTCGGTTTGGAGGTAAATAACACAACGAAATATAATCATGAATATACATAAACATGATATTTTTCGTTTAGATATGTTATATAACAACAGTCATAGTTATTAGTATTCGTCTTGATGTAGTCGCTGTGATTTATGCAATTTGGCTCGGACTATTTCTAGTATCTAGTAGATACTTTATACAACGAATATGGCCATTTTATATTGTATTTTTAATTATTGCTTTTCCTCTTCAATACATGAGCGCTGTTGGAGCACCACCTTTCCTATGTTTCAGTGAGTACTTTCAATTTTAGGACGACTAATTCAAAATTCTTCATAAAAAAATATTCATTTGACAATACTTTGAGATATTCTTCCAATCGATTTATCTTATTTTAGTTGAGCACTATAGTCTAAAAAGATTGTTAACAAAATAGTGGTAGTGAATGGGCTAAAATTCAGGTGATCGATTTCTATCATGAATAAAAACTGTTATCTAGATAGTCGCCTCTTTTCTTCAAGAACTATTTTGTGAAACATGATCTAGAAGAAGTGCTGAAATGTACAGAATGAAAATTTGCGCGCACCTCAGTCGATTAATTAATAACAAAACATTCAATTAATAAATTTCATAACCACTCGACCAATTAATTAATTAATTAATAATCAGTATTTAATTAATTGGTTGATCACTATTTGCTTAATTAGTTCTTAAGTGGTTAATTAACTGACTAATTGCCAAGCACAGATCGTGAAAATTGGCTACAAAAGACTATCAGAGATCATTTGTACCTAACATCTAATCTGGACCGATATGAGGTATATTCGTGTTGAAGTACTATACTGTACAGTAAGCAATGATGAAGACATAGTTGTGATTACACATAAGAATACCAGTTTTTAAAGAATTAGGAAAAGCATCTCTACATCGTGCTTTACATTTTAATCCCGCAGGGATTACTGTAACAGCTTTTTTTCCGAATGAATCTTTTTATCCCACTACTTATACATAAAGATGCCAAGGAAATGAATTCGAACTAAACTTTTTGTTTTGAATTCTTTTTCTCAAGAAACTTCTTTGCACAATTTAGATGCATTGCATCTGTTTAAATGGCTTCCGAACTATTTCATTTGAGATAGTTTTAAAGTTGTAACACCTACGGACTCATTTAGTATCTAGTTGTGGAACGAAATAACACCAATTCAAGTCTTTCTACAAGACCTTTTAAGTCCAATACGATATGCTTTCGTTGTATTGAATTGCTTGACATTTCTAAGATCATCTAGAAACATAGAACATAGATTGAATTTCGTTATCTAGAATATCCATGGACGAGTATTAGTGTTGATGGATGGAATCAACTAAAACTTTGGCTTTTCTTGCCTGATTATATGAAGCCACCGTCCGTCACGTGGTTAATCGGTAATCTTGATCACTTGAATTTATTTTAAGTAAAACATGTGTGTTTTTTTATTTAAGCTGATTTCTTTCAATTGTTATTTGCTTGTCAACAATGGCGTGTATTTGGATATGAAACTAATAAAGACAATTGTATTTATGTTCAAGCAGGTGGAGACAATTGTGAAATAATAAACGACCATGATATTTATAAAGATAATCCAACATGGGACTTCGTCATGAATAGACGAGATTGGTTTGATGAAATAAAATATGTTATCTATATTTATAGTGTATGGGTTGTTTTATCCATCGTTTATATAACTGGAATAACAAGAACTAGTTTACTTGGTCTCGGTTATTTAATTGCATGTTTTTATTTCTTTTGGTATGGACAAGATTTTCTCACTAAACAAGTGACGGCCATGCTTCGACTGTATGTTAATTTAATTCGACTTTTTTCCTTGTGTCTGATTGATTTATTTAGATGGTCATTTTTAATCTATTATTGTTTTGCGGTTATTTTCATTAAAACATGTTTACAGGTAGGATAAATGGAAACCCTCCTGTTCTTTTTATTCTTATCTTTATAGAGACAAAAGGAAATAGAAACTACACACCTTTTCAGATTGTTGCTTGTATTGATATTCTATCAAGTGAATGTATCATAGAGCAAATCTTTACTGTTGCTTGTAAAGAATCAGATCGTCGAAGTAGTTTTCTTTTTCTCTATGAAATATCTTCTTTGATAAAGCATGATTATTCAAATTATAATTGATTCTTCTCTAGGTGGTGGTTTGTATCTTTCTATTTCGATTAATACCATGTGAAGGAGTAAAACGTACATCTTCATTTTGCACTTTTGTCGACTTGCTTGTGCCATGCTTAAGATCAGATTTTATTCCTCCAAGAAATTGTCCGACATCGTACAAGGGTATAATAATATTCTTATGTTTCATTTTGATTTGTTTTCCTCGAGAATTTTCATTGATTTAATTTTGTTGAATTTCTAGGCACACAGGAACAATGTGATAGAACTGCATCTGATGCAAATCTTTTCATGTAGAAATTCAATTTTTATATTTTAATTCGTATAAGTAAAAAGAATATTGTTTATTCCTGTGTATATATAGGGATGCATTTTGTATGATATGTTTATTATTACAAAAACGAATATTTAGTAGTAATCATTGGAAACATATAGTTGGCGAATTTCGTTCTCAAGCGAAATTAGCTAGTCAAGGTGCCGTTATGTTTAATGAAATAATTACTAAACGTAACGAAGAAAAGCGTAAACACGCCGAAAAAACAGTAAGCAAAATCACAAGAAGCTTAGAACGTATTAAAGAACAACAATGGAAATCGAATCAATCGGATAATAAAGCTGCAACAGCACTTATAGAATCATCAGAACATTTTCAAGGTTCATTTAAAACATAGCACGACATTGTGTCGGATATATATATATATATATATTTTAATCTTTGTATATTTTTCAGCAATTCGATCAGGTGATTATTATATGTTTAACTATGAATCTGATGAAGAATCCGATGAAAGAAAACAAGATGAAGAAAATCAAGATGCAGCAACTCTTGTTCAAGAACAAGTAAAAACAAATAAATTAGAAGATAATAAATAGATAAACATGTTCGACTTTAGATCATTCAAGTTTTTAAACCACGTGAAAAAGGCACAACTATATGTACACCAAGTAAGTCACTTCCAAAATAAAACAACATGAAAAGTACTACTATGCATTTCGAAAATGAAGACACATGGTTATTTCTTTTAATAACTATTGATAAGAATATGATAGAAGGACGTGGTTTTCATCAACGCTATAAAAGATATGCTTACAGCCGTGAAACCAATTAGATCATGTAGAGACATAAAAATATTTTAAGAGAGTTTTGGAAAATTGATAACTTGTTCTTCTAGGTTGGTATATTCATCATGTTAATATATCCGTATTGTAGTCTAATGTCTGCTATATGAACCTTGATAATTTATGACTTTTTCTTTGGAACCAATACTAAATCTCCTGAATTCTTAATCCATTTTCGGCAAGTTGAATTCTGAAATGTTGTCCTTAGGCTAGTCTAGTAGCTCATAGCATATCCTAAAAATTTCAGTTGAAGTGCATGGTCCATCTTCGAGATATTCTATTTTCAAATGAAATCGTGTATTGTGACCTGTCTATGAAAATCGGTACTTTTTACAAGTCCAATGTTTTGATTGTCAAATGCACTTGTGTTCCGAAGCCTGCTCTTTCCAACGGTGAAAACCATGTCCTTTGATCATGTTCCTGTCAAAAATAATTCTAAAATAAATGTGAAAACTTCGGACTTATGTCCGAGAGTTATGTGTACTTCAAAAAGTGAATGAGA
>OENT01000416.1:0-78653 GCA_900239685.1 Rotaria macrura | reverse complement strand
TGCACAAAATTTCAGCTCAATCGAATGTATTTGTAAAGAGTTATCGTGTTAACGGCCGGACACACTGACCGATTCTAGAGTGTACTCACTTTTTGAGTACACAAAACAACCATGTATCTTCGTTTTTTCGAAAAAGATAATAGTTCTTAATTGTATATCTCAAATTCATCAATCGAATTACAAACAGTTTTCTGGGTTTTACATGATAATAGAAAGACTTTCTAACAGACAGAAAACGGCAGAATAAAACTGTATTATTCGCTGTGTATTAATGCACTCTAAAGATTTTTTTCTGGATCTGGCAGAGTCTACCTCTGTCAACAGTGATACAAATATGTGATTGTATATAACAATGAATCCTTATGATTCAATTTGATTGAAATGAATGACAATTCTGTTTGTGACTTTATTTCAGGAACTCCGAGTACACCTCTTATGGAATCAGACCATAATGAATTTTTTCCAACATCACCTGTTGCTCAACCTCATGTACTTCCAGCAACAACAACTATGATGATTATATCTGAACCGATTCCTGAACAGGTCGAATCTGTTGAAACGAACGGTAAAATTTATTTCTAATAAATGATTGGTTTTCTCAATGTTCTTTGTTTCGTAGGAGATTCTAATGAAAGTGAAAAATCGTGTTTTAGTAAGATGTGTCAAATTGGTCGAATTGTAGTAAATGGTTTGATTAGTTTACTTCATCGAAATTCACTTGATTATAGAAAAGTTTCCGAACAATTATCTGAAATGAAAGCATTAGATAAAATTAATGAAGAACGCATCCGTTCACAATTCAATGAAGCAGCAGTGAGTAATAATGATTGTTACTGACTAGATTATATTATCATGTATATGTAGGAGCCCATGATCGAACACGACGAAACTGCTAGTGTCATTCCTCAAAACATGTAAACATGTCTAATAAAAGTTAATCAATTTTCTTAACAAGTTTTGTTTATTTAGGCATACAGTTACCGAAAGACATGTTCCAAAACAAAAATTAGAAGATCGTTCGTGCCTCTATCGTTTATTCGATGAATTATTTTATTTTATATTATCTCGTTCGGATATTGTTTGCTATTCAGCGATGATAATAAATCATATGACATCAGGTTCATTACTTTCAATGCCATTACCATTATCAATATATCTATGGGCTATGCTATCGTCACGTCCATCAAGAAACTATTGGATTACAATAATAACATATACAGAAGCAATGATTGTGATTAAATATATATTTCAATTTCGATTCTATCCATGGAATTCATCTGAAATAATCGAAACGAATCCATTGTCGCCAATTAATATTATTGGAATTAATCGAAAAGGAAATTCTAGTCTAACTATTGATCTTTTTCTATTATTATCATTATTTATTCATCGATCAATATTAAAAGTACATCGACATTCGTTCAATTACGATTAGTTTTAACTTGTTCGTTTTCTTTTAGCAACTCGGACTTTGGAAAGCAGAAGTTAATAAACAAAATGGTAGGTCATACAAGAAAAAATGATTTCTTCGACTAGAAACTATATAAAGATTAAAAATGGCACGATTGAATCCAACGTATTCTACATTCAATATTTAGTTTCTGTTTATGAAAATTTCTATTCAATAACCATTAGATCGATTAGAGGCTATATTCAAATTAAATGTGATCAAAATTTTAAATGTATTTTAGCCGGTAGAATGTTTTAAAACGAAGCAAAATAGTTATCATTTATAGACTAAATATTGTTGGATGAATTTCATAGTAAGAAAAATTCATTCGAGTTGATCCATTAATCATTCGAGAGCAATCTGTCGTCAATGAATATTTTGAATAAAACACTTTGTCTACTCAAAAGTTAACTTACGCATATCTCAAATCAGATTTCAGAATGTACAGAACTCTCGTAATATAAGATACAAAATGAACCCGTTACACAGTAAAAGTGAAAAAAAACCTCTAACAGCAATGATGTCTCTTCTAAATTTTGTTGACAAGATACTTGATATATGTACATTCATAAGAATGATGCTCAAATAACGTTTTCTTGTTATTCGCCAAGAAAATGAACTTATTCAAATAATCAAATAGAAAAAATTTATGTGGAGAAAGACTTTTGTTAGTGAATTAAAACATGTATCCAAAGTGATTCTTGCACAGATTGTTATTAAAAATTGAGTATCTTGAATGAACTGATTTTCGGAATAGTTAATTTTGTTAGCAATCATTTTGTACATCTCTTAGTAAAACAATTACATTTGAAGAATGCAAGCTAAAATAAATATTCGAAGCACATTAGAATTCTCATTCCATTTGTAGTACTTTTATTCGGAATTAAGACTTGACGGCCTAGAACGGTTTCAGAAGAACCACTGTCAAAATAACTTAAAAAATAGAATAGGAGCCTAATTAATATAACAATCATGTGATATAACTTTTTATGTAGGGTCGTTGTATTGGTCTAGAAACTATTTTGTAAAGAATTGCCATTGAAAACCCTAGTGAGCTTTGATTTTTTTTTCTATGAGCATATCGTTCAGTGAGAAATATCAACAGCTACCCAATTTTAGTATAGTGATAAGGAATACTATAGAGAGAATCTGCCAAAATAATGCTCCAAAACCCCTTGTTTTTTTTACCTATCTTGCTAAATAAGCATCGAATTTGCTTTTGAATAGAAGACAAAGTCAATACATATGTGTTAACTTTGTCGTTGATTACTCTCCAGCGGCCCAATAATGGCTCTATGACCCACTACACGTTCCTTAGCATGTGTGAGGGACCGGCTTATCGTGAAGCTTTCAAAACAAATCTAATCTAATAGTGGCTTTAGCATCTACTAATACACTAGAGAACCTCCGAAAGATCTCTATTAAGTGTAGGTGGAGAAAAATTCGTTTCGAAAGAGTTGATTTTTTTACTAATCAATAATCCATAAGATTTACTACAGAAAATGCTCTTATTGATTTCAAATCCCATGCTTTCCGTATTATTCAACGATCGTGCTAGAAATGGTCATTCCTGTAAACAACTTGCAGATGTAAAAGGTTGAAAAGAATTTTGGTTCTGAAATTCTCTTCGATAAAACTAGGTTTTTCGGTATTTTCAATTATAATTTCGATTCTAATTATAGGAGATTTACATAATAGCATACATTGAGATCAATAATGTTCTTGAATTTAATAAAGCATGTGTTCCTAAAGGGTGCCCAACCTTTACAAATTGCCCATGCCACACTTGAAGGTATTACTTTTTGTTGATGAAATTTTCTAGAGCAATCAATGTCACGTTTTACGCGTTTGAATCTATCGAACTAGTTCGTAAAATTTATTTGATTCAGAAAATTATAATACTTCACCATCCAGTCAACAAGCCAGTGGATTTTGTTTTATGAGAATAAATAGAATGATCAGTTATGAAAAACAGTATATTCTTGAAAATGATTATTCTCCGGGTCGAAGAATCCCATGTCAGATCTTGAACATCACAGATGATTTAGAAATGTAACAAATCCTTGAACATGTTATCAAAGATGATATCTTTTTTTTGGCTAAATCCTGTGACACCAAATTCAATTTTAGACTTGTATTTTGCGTTAGTCCAAACCTTAAAATTTGTTTGGATATGAAAAACAGAGTGAAACAAATTCTCGTCAATTCTTTGCACTTATGATAAGATTTTAAAATATTTCAACGATTGAAATTTATTGGTCAGGTACAAACTTAACATGTCAGTTGTGTTCAGTTTTGAACGTTCTTTACAAATCTATTTGAAAATTTTGGCTAATGCAAAACACAACTCTAAAATTGAGTTCGGTTCGACAAGGCTGACTACAGTTTTGGGTAGAGCGAAAACATTTACGAACAATTTGAATTCTGCAAGAGGGAAAAATATCATTTTGCGATATCATGTTCTCGGATTTGGTGTATCTCTGAATATGATCGTACAAAAACAAAATCGTCGTCTAAAAAATTTTCCATTAATTCGTACTGTAAAATTCTTGAATGATCTTACAATCAGATCTAATAGGATACAACAAGAACTGCCAAGAATCTTACACTACGAATTGGTGTACGATTCACTTCTGATCTTGTAGGACTTTATGCCTGATGTTTTACCTGCGTTTGTGCACGTACGGAAAGAGGTGTAAGCCGAGTGGCTGCGGCGCTACCACTTGTCAACTGCTTCTTTTCCCGCTTATTTCCCATCATGGTTTTGTATGTATTTATTGTGTTTGTTAAATCAAGATGTAAAACACTTGTTTTATATGATTTTTGAAAAATATTAATACTCAGATATTGAAATGAATATATTTCTTACTTTTTGAAAGAATTACTGAGTTTCAAATTTCCAACTTGCCGCCGCCGTGAGCAAAAAAATAGTTAAACGTTTTTAGCAGCCGCCGATGAAATCATCGGCTCACATGTCTACGTACCGATAAATCTTAAACTAAAATGCGATCATATCTATTCTTCGTTTTAATTAAATTATAGTAAACTAACGAGATCTCGTGCATACTACACGATTGGCTTTCGTGTAAAGTTTCACATCTATGCTTTCACCTTGACCCAATAATAGACAATCAGACGGTTCGCGTTATATACAGATAGATTATCCACTTGTAGTCTTATACCATTCTAACCGATCCTAGAGCTTTGGAGAGTATTCGCGATCATGCATAGCGTAGGTTCACTAAAAGTTCTAGAAAATTCCAGTAAACCAGGAGATTCATTCGGATAATCGGATCCGATAGGATTTTTATCAAATCGACGCAATCCAATCGGATTCCGGGAAACTGGATGACTCTCAGAACCTTAATGTTGGATGCTTATTGGATCCCAGTGTAGGATTTTGACGGAATCTGGCGTAAGTTTTTGACCCACTTCTAGGAATGTCCCCATGTACTAATTAGTACCCAATTAATAAAATTGGTTGCTTCCATCAGATCCACCTGTATTTCCGTTTCCCTGAATTCGATCGGCATGCGTCGACTGATAGGGTTCGATGTGGTCATGTCGGATCAGGAATCGGATTCATCCATCTGCGTAAGTGTCAGATCATTATAGGAGATTATAAAAATTCTAGATGACTTTGTCGCATTCTGAAAGAGTCTTCATATTCCTAGAACTTTCTTGAAACACGGCAGCATCCAATTTCACCTTTACTATTTTTATCTCTAACCTTGATCTTTAACGTGTTCCGCATGATCTTCAGTGAAAGTTCGAGAGAAATCTAGAAAGCTCTAGGTAATTCTAGAATCCTTAACCTTCAAAGTTTCACCTTGAACCTTTCACTAGACACAGAGAACCACACAGACACTGAACATTATATAGATAGATAATTTCGATCTAAATCATAGTCTGATATTCAGATCTCTCAAGACTGATGCATATCTACAGATGGGATTTGATGAAACAGTTCAAACAATCTACAGATAGAATTTTTGATATTATTAAATTTAAAATGTAAGTAATTTCATGTTTGTTCGTTATTAGCTTCAGTGGATCAAGGTGTTGCTCAAGCCATTGAACAAGAAATTACGCCAATCGAAATACCTAAACTTTCAAGGTAAACTAATGCAAATTAATCAATATCAATTTTTCAAACATCAGAAAAATATCCTTCTAAATATTTCCATTTCCATTTAGTTCTTATATTGTCAAAACATTCGCTGATTATTTTCGCCAACTTCAACAATCTTTATTTGCTCGTGATGTTTATGCATTCATATTTTTCTGTGATTTTATCAATATGATTATCGTCATATGTTTCTATAGTCAATTTGGTGTAAGTCATATTTAAATACTTTTGCTCAAGCGTTCTATTTTCACATTGATTCCTTTCACAGTTGACAAAAATTGAAAAGGTAATACAGACATTACATTCGATTTTCAAATGATAAGATAAGAAAATTATATCCTCTCACGGGAAAAAGAGTGCACAACATTGTTTACCCCCGTATTTTTATTTTTCGAACATAAAATGATTGTAATTTTCTATTGGTACATTTAGGAACGAGCTGCTGGAAATAACGTTGTTCAAACTATAAAAGAAAATAAGGTTAAATATAAACAAAGATTTATTTAGATGATACATATAGAATTATAATTATCTACTAATATTTTTCATTTCTCAAAGGTTCCTGTCGCTTTTCTTGTCATGCTTTTAATACAATTTCTTTTCATAATTATCGATCGCGCACTATATTTACGTCGAAATGTTCGTGGAAAATTTCTCTTTCAAATATTTCAAGTTATTGGCGTTCATATATGGTTATTCTTCGTATTGCCAGCTATTACACATACGTATGTCTACGAATGATTTTCTTCTTACTGTATTTTTCATTTTTCTTCTCATGATATTGTAAAGGAAATTTCGTGATAATGTAGCCGCTCAATTTTGGTATTTATTCAAATGTATTTATTTTGGTTATTCATCAACACAAGTGCGATTAGGTTATCCGCTAACTATTGCCGGAAATTTTCTTATGAAAAGATTTCATTATCTCAACCAAAATTTATATCGAATGTATAAGCAAAAGACTATCGATTTGAAATTTCCATCTCCCGTTAATATATTTTTTTCTTCTTCTAATTTTTAGTTATCTATTAATTCCATTCCTACTCGAATTACGAACAATTATGGATTGGATATTTACAGATACAGCACTTGGCTTATCAAGTTGGTTACAGTTAGAAGATATTTATTCGAACGTTTATCTATTGAAATGTGCACGATGGGCAGAAAATGTAAGTTTTTATTCGGAAAAGAAAAACATTCTAGAAATTGTCGAACTATATTCATCCTTCTTTACAGAAATATCCAACCGATCGTGGTGTATCTCGATCGAAAACAACGAAGTATGGTGTTGGCGGTACTATATTAGCTGGATTGATATTGTTAATTTGGTTTCCATTGTTATTTTTCTCGTTTTCATCATCGTTTTATCAACGGAATCCACCTAAAGAAGTTAATATTCAAATTAAGTTAGGTGCATATTTGGTAATAATTATTCATTTTTCTTTTCGTTTCCTAATAATTGTTCATTGGCAATTCGTTCTGTAGCCAATTTATGAAATGACAGCACAAGGTGTAGATTTAATTCCATTTACAACGGCTGAATTCAAAGCTTTACGTGATAAACTTGATGCATTGAATATAGATCCAGCTACTAAAGTAAGTTTAGATTTATATTAGAAAATAAAATTCGAAACAAATATTTAACTTAGCATACAATTGTACTATTCTATGTACCATCAACAATTTTTATTCGTAAATACAGCAGTTTGATGTTTTAAAAGCAATTCTCACTTGAAATAGTAACCATAATGGTTTCTACAACTATTGAAATAAGTCTATATCCGAACAACGTATTGAAAGAATGCATGCAATTTTCATTCGACAAACGAATTCATGCTATTGACTACTTACGTTTTTATTTCATAATATAAATGTTAACAAAGTCATTAGAAGTCCAAAACAAGTCCTCACTGCTAATGTTGTCTACGATGCACAGACAACAACAGATGATTTCACTTTAACTGAATGAAAAACAGTGTCATCATTTTTATTTTTTTCTTTCGTTCTTATTGCAATCACAGTTAATATCATTCGAGGAGATAGAATCCTAATTCGTGAATTACGAAGGCATTAACCAGAATTTCACTCACAACTAGCTAATTACGAAACTACATTTGTTTAACTCCGGTCTCAGCTCGGATTAAAATTTTCTATAGCTTTTCATCCTCATTTTTAACAACAAGTAATTCTTCGAAATATGAACCCTCCATTTTTAGATGGCTACCGGCGAAAAGCTGCCGTTACATTACCAGTTTCTTGTTAACGGAAAAAACGCCTCTGCCAATTATAAGTAGAAGAGAAATCTGAGGAAAATAATGAAATTCCATAGAGGCTGACGAAAGTAAGTCGGATTCCCCAGATCCAGACTTACTTTCGTGAATTCATATCGAATTTCTTTATTTTTCCATTGAAACTTATTCTGAGAACAATTGGAATCCGATTATCGCTGCCACTATTCCCTGTTGCCAAGCAACGGCAACTTGCCACCTTGTTTCTGGACCAACCTGAAAAATTTATTGATCCCGATCCCAAGACCACTTTGCAGTTCTTTAGTCACAACGAGTTCTGAACATCACAGTTGCTATTGTGAAATTCAGTGTCGATAAATACATGACTTGTTGCGTGACAGCTATTGTACGACGATCTGAGATATGAATTCAACTTTTAAAACGAAATATCATTTCGTTTCATAGAAGCGGGTATCATATGCATGAAAATAATCGAGTGGGCTGACTTTTGACGAGCTCTAGTTGCTGTAGTGTTACGAACCGCTGAGAAAAATTCAAGAGATTGCTGATGGATCTCGGCTTTGACTTAAGCAATTGAAGCTACAAAGAAAAGAACAACGCGATTGGATAACATATGTACAATAAAAATTAAGATCCTCATCCCACGCTCAAGAATTTATTTTTCTTCCAGACCCAAGCAGAGAGAATTTTTCAAAAATGCGTTTAAGCGCTCGAAAACGGACGGAAAATCTCGGAAAGTGAGCGTGTTTGGATGGCAATTGACGGTCCCGATTGTGAGTGAAAAACGCTCATTTCCGCACCTTTTTGTGCGTCTAATCGCGTTTCCGGTCAAAAAATGCCTGTCAATGCATTAAAAAAAGAAAAATAGTGGTCGTCTTATTAATACTTAAGAATTCTTATTAATTTCAATAACAAATAAGGTAAATAATTAGAAGTACAAGAATGAGAGGCTCATCAAATTGAGAATTGATTTTGACGTGACGTTTCAACAATCGACGTTGTCTTCATCAGACTTTTTGGTGTATGGATTTTTCTTTTCTATTTATTTCTTTTCGATGTTAAACATATTATAGTGGGACGNCGTCCCACTATAATATGTTTAACATCGAAAAGAAATAAATAGAAAAGAAAAATCCATACACCAAAAAGTCTGATGAAGACAACGTCGATTGTTGAAACGTCACGTCAAAATCAATTCTCAATTTGATGAGCCTCTCATTCTTATACTTCTAATTATTTACCTTATTTGTTATTGAAATTAATAAGAATTCTTAAGTATTAATAAGACGAGCACTATTTTTCTTTTTTTAATGCATTGACAGGCATTTTTTGACCGGAAACGCGATTAAACGAACAAAAAGGTGCGGAAATGAGCGTTTTTCACTCACAATCGGAACCGTCAATTGCCATCCAAACACACTCACTTTCCGAGATTTTCCGTCCGTTTTCGAGCGCTTAAACGCGTTTTAGTGCTTGGGGAGCAATATATCTCGCTGAAGCTTTCAGGGAATGTATATCCAAGTATATGTAGCATAAAGTCAAATTTCCGGCGAAAAAATATTGAAACTTTCAAGATTTATTCTGATAGTTAGGGTCAAAAAGGATGCCTTCGTATCTTTAGGATTTCCTCCTCAAAATTTAACGATACGGATTGTGGCTTCATGCCAACATATAGACAGCACCCATGCCTACAACTCAGCAAGACACACTTTTTCAAAATGTTGTATGTGATTAAATGAGGTAAAAATTTGAAAAATTAAGGGTATTTCACCGAAAAAAGTTCATTTTTTTCAAAACGTAGGGTGAAAATATAAGAATGCATAATTTTTAAGTTGTAGAAGACAATCTTGTCTTTAATTTAAGACTTTTCCGAGCTGTGGAGCACGTAAATCGACTGAGTAATCTTTAAAATAAGAGCAGTATAAAACGAGAAAACCAATTTTGAGGAAAAATGCGAACCGAAATTCACTATTGATCTAAATTTCTTTATTGTTAGCATGGTACAAAAAATAGACCAATACGTTTTTGATGGTGACTGTAGATTTTGGGGTGTGGGCGGGGAGATCTAAGTAACTGCGCCACTATAAAATATTCGATATCTATTAATGTTATTGTTATCAGGGATGCAACGGTAAAGATAGCAAGTCCTTACCGTAACTGTCCTACCATTTTAGACCGACCTTATGTGGCTTATAGTGGCGACATGGAGCGAATACCGACTAGCGCCAGTGTTTACGCGTTTGAATGAATTACCGATATGAATCGGTCAACCGTAATTCACCATCATCGTTGCATCCCTACTTGTTAGAAAGTGTATGTTTGACGAAAATCTTTTCGTCATCTTGATTCTACTGAAGAATATGACTTCAGTTGTTTTCTTAAATTAAATACTACGAACTCTGACTCTAGAAACATTTTTAAGTATTAAAGTCTTCGTTGATGAACAATATCTGTTTGTTTGTTTGTTTTTTCTTCATTCAAATTAGGATACTGCTTATGGATTTTTACGTGATTTTAATGCTGATGATATTACATGCGTTAATTTCTTTGCGACAAGTGTTGACCTTTGGGAGATAAGTCAACCAATACGTGACATTGTTGTTGGTAGTTTACGTTCGAATGTAACTGTACCTGTACAGTTTTCATATAGCATACGACGGTATCCATTAGATCAAGATAATTCTGGCGATACATCAGCTATTGTTTCTGGAGAAAATACAATTCTTATAACGGCCAATGATAAACAGATTCGAAATGCATTAATTGAAATACTTAATGGAGTGGATGGTTCAGAAACGAAAGCGTATGCTTTATAATATCATTTGAAATATATAAACAATCTGTGAAACGGTTTTAGAAATTTTACAATTGCCAATTTATTACCACGTTTTTTACATGTTAAATCGAAAACAACACCTCAAGAAATTCTTGCTTTTAAAAATAGTAATCTATTCAGATGAATATCTATTTGATTGCATAAAATGGTTATTTCTTTTTCTTTCCTAGTTTTCATCCATGATTACTATGGTAATATAACGATGGGTTTGAATCGTACTAAAACAATACCAAATAGTACGGACGTTTGGTGGGAAATGTCCGAATATGGAAATAAATATAGTTATACTCCATCATGTCAGTATAGATTTAAACAATACTACTTAATATACCTGTATGTTTTCTTTTCAGGCGCAATATCCAATCAAACATATTTGAGCATGATTCTCTTCAATGATAAAATATCTCCGGCTAACATTTCATTTCTTACTCGATATGGGTTTGTAATTTAAAATTTTGTTTTCTATTTCAAAATAGTTTCGTTTCAATAATTTGTATGGTCTCATTCAGCGCATTCATCAACTCAATACTTTAGCTTTGAGCGTGTTATAAGAAATCGATCTATAAATCGAATTCAATAGCACATACGTTTAAAGTCCGTATACAGAATACATTATTTGTGAAAAAACGTGATACTAATTAGAATAACTGACTAAAGTAAATTTCGTCATGTTTATTTCTCGAATAGTATTCATTGAACATATGGATTAGTAAAGACATCCTCCTTCCTAATCCACTAAAAAATTGTGATTTTCATGAAAATAATTTAAGTTCTAGATTTCCGAATATTTTGAAATGTTTACGATAGAGATTTTTACCTACTCCCCACTGTCTTCCCCACAGAACATGTCAGAGAAATTAATTAAGAAGTCTGTATTTAATAATTCTTTAGTAAATTATGTGTGACCCATCCTAGATTGTGGCACACATGTAAATTAATTAATTGCCCATATAAGGTCATGAAATTCAATCTCTTTAAGTTCTAGAGGCAGACGGTAACTACATTTTGATATGAACTGAAAAACTTGTATCATTAGATTTAAAGTAGGAATTGTTGAAATACGGAAACATACATTTTGATCCTTGGTAGTAAGATAAATCTCGGAACAGTTCAATATTTCTGGCTGAAATTTTTACTATGAACTACATTCATCGGGACATCATACTTTCTTAAAGTTTTCGCAAAGGATCAATCAATTTAAACAGGAAATATGTTGTGTCAAATGATTCATAGTTTTATTTTTGGCAGATTTAAAATATTTTCTTAGAACAAGTATCGTAATAGAATATAGTTTGAAACTAGAGTTTTGCAAGATTGAAATTTGAGACGTTCCGAATGTATGTAGAGCTCTAACACTAGTATTCGAAAGTAAATCGCCATATTGACATATTTTATTTTAGTTGTCGATCAGAATATTCTCAATTGATTGTTGACGAAAAGAAGAAGTGATTGTCAATGAATTCCAAACAAGATACTACTGTTGATTATAGTACTGCCATAGATTTCTGTTTTGTGTATTTTTCAGTAAAATAACGATAAATTACAAAATCATTTTCGAATCCGTAGAAAACATGACATCAACTTATCCTTCATTTCATTTCTTCTTCTAATTTCGTCTTTATACGTGTAGTAGCAGAGGATTCCTATAGTTGTTTATTTGGGTATATAAATTACATATAATACAATTTGATATCTACACACATGAACAATCTTACTTATTGCTTCATTGATCTCTGCTCAATACTTTTCAGTAGATGTCTTTCAAAATAGTTATGTTATCTTTTTGTTAACATCTAACAGGATTCATGACCATAGATCAATTTGACATGAAGCTACGATATCATAAGTCTTTCTACATTTTTTTCATATTTATTAATCTTCTTTTTGTGTACTCAACAAGTGTGTACGTACACTATAGAATCGGTCAGTGTGTTCGGCCGTTTACACGATAAATTTTGAAAGGCTTATCCGATTGTCATGAAATTTTGTAAACAATATTATCTCATCAATATCTTGGCAGAGTTTTAAGATGAGAATAATTCGTCCAGGATTTACTGAATTACAGTAGGAAATATCATTATTTTCTATGCAAATATTGACCTATTCCAATTTCAAAAAATCACAATCTTTGTCATAGTCAAAAGGAAATCTCAACTATCATATACCATTCGATAGAAAATTTCATGGGCTACAAAACTGTGTATGCTGCATTTAAAATTCCCTGTAACCGCAGTACCTAAAAACTAGGAAAAACTCACGTGTACTGACACTTTGTCTGTATATGAAATGTGTTTATTTTCCCATAGAGAACTAACGTTGTTTTTTTGGAGTAGATAGAACTCGTCAAGATCTCTAAATGATGGAATCTCATAGAAGTAAATATGATGCATTTCAGGTTTCCTCAATATAGCACTTCCCAAAGCCTATTAAAAAGTGATGTATACTGACACTGCTAGTCGATTCTTTAAGACCGTTTGATTAAAATCAATCTGTCGTCAGTTGCACTTTTTTGAAGTACTCTTAACACTCGGATTTGAATCCGAAGTTTCTACATTGATAATTATACATATTTACATGAATAACACATATTTTATTTTATATTTCAATAGAATCATTGGTTTATATACAACATTTGTCATTGTTGTTGCCCGATTATTACGTACAGTATTACAAACAAGTAGATTAATCATTTTTTATGAGTTGCCAAATGTTGAACGTTTATGGCGTCTTATATGTGATATATATCTTGTTCGAGAAAACCAAAAGCTACGCATTGAGGAAGAACTTTTTGCTAAGCTATTATTTTTGTATCGATCACCAGAAACATTAATACGTTTTACAAAAACAAAATTGCAATAAAATAATGAATTATTTTAGCAAAAACTAAAAACACGAAACCAACATCAATTTCTATAATTTATTTCGTATTAATATATACTCTGAAGTTGTTCATTGTGATATGTACCGTGAGTTTTTTCTTGTTTGTGTTCATTGCTCAATACTGACGACACCGTATATTTTTCATTGATGAAGTCTATTTTATTGGTGATTGTTATACTTCAATATGATTCTTGAAACGGTTGTTTTTCTTTCTTTCTGCCTTACAGATTAAATAAAGTATGTAATGTAATCGTAGCAATCTTTTCTTTTGTGAAGCATTATTCAGCACATAAATGTTATCTTGCTCATCGAAAATAAACATGTTCATTGAATTTAAACGAACCACAGTATATAGAAGAAATTCATTGGATGTTGGTTTAATCTTGAGAATTTTGGTATATGAGCAAAATAGGATATACATCCCATTCATTTGATTCTTATTCTGCACAAAGACTTTCTTTTTGAATAATTTCCTTTATCACAGTCTTACGTAAATCGATTTGCTCAAATCATATGACTTCTAATTAAAAAATTAATTAGTGAATATCTTTCGAACGATGTGTTTAAAAGAAGTTTGAAAAGTTCAAAATAGATTCTGCAGTTCAAACTACATCTATGGTAAACTTTTCGACCAGATCGAATTCCGAAAAACTGGCTTCACAATCCAGTATAGAAATAATTTCTATTATGCTATTCTAATACCGGGACTCTGAGCAAGAATTTTTACAATTTGAAATTTTTTCCAAACTTTTTGCTCGATAATGAGGATATCTTCTCAGTATTGTGTTTGTCATGTCATTAACACCCAATAAACTCAATTTATTTAAAAATCTAAACATTTTGAGGAAAAATGTTTGATAAATATTTTTTTGTAGCTTCCAGAGTAGTCTACAAGATGTACTATTGCAGATTTTTCAAGCTGAAATACTTGCAGTGAAAGTTTATGTCCTTTGTTTGAATCACGTCACAAACACTAGCTTTTTAATTATAACTCTGACTAACAAGAATCGCTAGGACTTTTATTCAGGCGTGTGTCTAGAGCAACTCAACATACGTTCAGAATAGAAAAAAAATCAGCTCTAGATTAGTTCATTGTCGAGAGAATATGCACTTCAATTTTTCGAAGTCCCGTTGCTATAAAATGATCTTGATTTTACAATCTGCATCGATTTCTTGGAATTACAAAACATTTACGTATACATATGGTTTCAGTGTAGATAGTATCATTCAATTTAAAGATTTCAGCTGGTCTTTGTTTATCTATATTGGACGATGATATCAGTGTTCTAATCAGAATCATCTTACATAATTTCTTCGATACATGAACAACTATCTAAAGATTTCACAGCGATTTATTCGACGAATGAGTCTTATGCAGTGATATGAACAATGTTTTATGTTCTTTATCGAGCATATTCAAAAGTAATAAGATAGATTTATAGATTTAATCGCTCCTACGTTCAATATTATGGATAAGTTTAATTAAAAACAAAAAAACAGGAACACTGAGCAATGATGTTCTAGTATCTTAGTCTAATTGTTTTATTGGTTCGATGTTCATCTGATAGAAAGAAACAAATTAAAACAAAGTCAATTCAAGTTCGTATTGATAGTCTTGATGAAAGATACTATTATGGTCTTATTAATGTAATTGGATACTTAGATAGTTTATCACTTACAGTTGCTAAACGGAAAAGATAATATTTTATTCGAAAACTCACAACTTGTTTATGCTCTATGCTATTATGTTAGTATAATGTCAAAAATAGTGAATATCTTGTCAATTAAAATTTTCGATATTATATTACTTTTGGTCTTTCTCTGACCCATCGAACAATCTAAGTGTTTGACACTTGTACAAATAATTCAGTTTGACGTATAGAAAAATTTGTTAACATAGATAGTAAGATTTCGATTTAATGTTTTATACAAAACAAAGTTGAGACATGTGAAATCTACGCTTGAAAAACAATCTTCCAATTGAAGTCTCATATCCGATCAAGATCGAAGCGATTTGATATTTACAATATATAAATGTAGTCAGATATCTATTCAATTTGAACATTTGACCGTAATTCTATATTTTTTTTTATTCCAGAAACCAATCCATGGCAGATTATTATGAAAATATTGTAAATACATATGATGCTTGAATTCTTCTGAAAATAAAGTCCATCTGAATTGAGAACTTAACAGTAATGGGATATCTAGTACTTATCAATAGTAAAACAACAATGGAGAGTCACTTCGTTTTAGGTCAATGCTTGACCAATACAATACAAGAAGTAAAATGTTTTTTTATTTATTTATTTTCATAGTCTTCTACTCAACATTACAGATGATTTCAAATTCTCTCGTCTCTACATAAAAAAATATACTTTCAGTTTTCAATCAAATATAACAAAAACTTGACGTATGCATACAATACAAAATAACCATAGTTTGAATGATTGATAACAGAATCCATCATATGAAACTTTCATGAATTATTTTAACAATTCGATGTTGACATATTAAATAGACAGAGCTGTCTTCTAGAAAACATTCAATCGAATATTCCCAAATCATAGGACCATAAAATGCTTATATGTTGACATGACATTAATTAACAACTGTGTTTTTTTCCATGGTAATGAAATCAAATTATACCAGTGTGATGAGAATTTTTTTTTCATCATTTAGAAAAAAAAATGTTACATTTAATAGAAAGCGTTATCATACAATAGCGTTTACATTACAATTCAAATTTTGATTATCATGATGATCCTATGACTGTTGTTGTCTCAAGTTTCTTCGCATCGCAGAATGATTTATCTATGCATGAATGATATTCTCTAATCTATGATGTTTTAATTGAACACTAAAAGTAATCATCGAGTAATGCTTATTTGATAATAATGATCAAATAGGTGACCTGTCGAAAATAGGAAATTATTTTAATGACATTATCCTAAAACGAATATGATTATCATTTTTTTTTCATGTAATTATTAAACTTCAGTTTGTCAATATTTGATATTACGGGAAAAGAAAAGAACATTCGTCAAACTACTGAATAACACTTCATTCATTTCATACGACAATAGTAAGTAAAATTATACTGTGTTCTTAGAAAAATAATTTTCTATTTTCTACTTCATGTAAAATATCTGCTACGTGTATGTAATCTTCGTTGATGAATTTTTTTACTAAAGAATGATTTCCGTTCAATAATATTAGAATAAATATTTCGAATCCTTTCGTGTCTATCAACAAAAATATTATTCAACGAACGAATTAGTTGATTATTTTTCTATTCAGTTCGAAATTGAAATATTTAAGACATTTTCTGAAAATAGCTGAATGAACTAAACATAAAACATGATTACAATGAAGCAATTGCAGAATTCTCCAATGATTTCAAATGTCTTGTTTATTATTCAAAAATAAGATATGCATAGTTAGAATGATGATTCGACTGTAAGAATTTGTCTATTTGAATGCTTGATAGATGATGGATACTAAGTACAAACTTGTTCTTTAGATAATTTTTACAAAAATAATAGTCTCTAGTTGTTCTTTTTTTTTTTCTTGATGTTCAATGATGTTTTAAAAATGTTCTTCATCGAAGAACACAATGTATCAATCAAGAAAACATGCTTCTTCTAATAAAAAAGAAACAGCTGGTTCTTTTCTATTCTAAGATTAGACATTGCATGTTTACGGAGAAAATACAATTTTTACATATGATAGATCACTTTTTGCTTTGTTATTTTTCATTCATAATCAATCTTCTTAACGAAAAATCGATGCATTGATTATTCAAAATCAAAATATATGCGTTGTATTATTATTGTTCTACTGTTAGAAATGTGTTAATTATTATATATTTTTTTCTTAACTATTTTCGACAGTATTTTTTATTTTTACGTATATCCCCTTCGTTATCAACAAATCATAATATCGTAGATTTCTTCACAGCAAAATCCGTTTTAAGTTGTCACATTAATCTGTCATAATAATTGTGCCTATCTTATTGAATCGATGTTTTTATTTCTTTATAATTTAAGTCATAAAAGTAAGTGAAAATATGTTCTGTCAATTATTTTGTGACCAATAAGTATACGGAACAATCAAATGCAAGACAGTATTAATTAGATTCTTGTTCTCTATTATGCTTCTCTCAATGAGTTTCCCTGAATATAAATTTCTCTCTCTCTATATATTTTTTTCTGTCTCGTTGTTGCTCATTTCCAATATATTTTCTCTGTTATTTAACATTAGAAATAACTAAGTATTACTTTTGTCCTTGAGATGTTGAGTACACTATGGAATGACATACACGCACATAAAAATTTCTCGATGATGGCACCGATGACATATTTGAATAAATCGGCTCTTTCGATGTAGTCACAGACTACAGTTAGGTCGCACATAGGTAAAACGAGTGTTAAAAAGAAACTTGTTCAACGTTCATCGATATGATACAGTTGTGGAAGGAACGAAGTTGTTCTTTTTTTCTGTCGTAATTCTTTTCTTTTTGTCGATTGATCATTTCTGTTTACTCAATTACTTGACTGGCAACGAGAAAAATATATTAGAGAGCAAACGAGAAAACGAGTTTTTGTCACACTTATCGTATAAACAAAAATCGATCAATAAAAAAGAACGATGAAGAGAGAAAACGGAAAATTGGAATGACATGTTCATCTTTCTTTTTAGTCTTCAAAAATCTACATCCTTGTCGTGTCTCGTTTAGACTCACTTGAAACCATACTGCATGTTCATATGCCGGTTGACAATAGCCACCCATTTAATAGTGATGTTATCGGTGATGATACAATAGTTCACATGCAAAAGGATTTATCAGTTCAACTAAAAAAAAATAATGAAAAACATCATCAACAACGAGATGTCGTCGATCTACTTTTTTTCACTAAACGAGGTAGCTATTTTTCAAGTTCAACTGATTCATCGCTTAGCATAACATTACATCCGGTGTCGGATAATGATTTTAATCGACTCAAGTATTTAATACGTTCGATCATATGGCCAATCGATCATAATATACGTCAGCATTTATGGATGAACGAATTGAAATTGAATCCTACTAGTTCATTACGCGAAAATCAAGATAAACCTAATACATCACAGACAGCATTAACAACAACATCGATGATTATCGATAACAATTTTAATTCTCAATCATCCAAATGTAATCAATGGCCAAGTTTTGTTGATAGTAATAATATTTGCTTTTATTATATTAATGAACAATCAGGCCAATCTCTCCTACATACGATTCTTATAACATTTGCTTCATTACATCCGGATGTAACATATTGTCCATCGTTGGAACCGTTTGCAGCCGTATTTTTACACTATCACAATGAATGTGAAGTTTTATTTTTACTCAATCGTCTATTAATTAAAAATTGGCTATGCGGCGTAACACGTTTACAATGGGAAGCTTATTCGAATGTTTTTAAAAGATTATTAAAACATTATTATGTATGTTAAATTTAAAAGATAATCAATTGAATTAATTCTATTTCACTTATTTAGAAATCTGCACATGATATTATTGATCAACGATATACGAATTCCAAAGAATTTTATCACGAATGGTTTTGGTGGATTTTTCGTTATTTACCATTTGTTCATCTCGTACTAAACAGATTTTGGACGATTTGAAACATATGATTTTGGATGTTCTTCTGTTTAGGTGAAACTAATGGATTGTTTTCTTCTCGAAGGACCAAAAGTTTTATTTCGGATTAGTTTAACACTTGTTCATCTATTTACAAAAGGTATGTGCCAGGAAAAATAAACCCCGAACAAGGATAGTTGTGTTCTTTTTAAACTTTTTGTGAAACACAATCATAAAGGAATGTTGAAGTATATAGATTAGAAGTTTACACCCACTACCCCATGCCATCGACAGACATAAACCTTCTTTCCAATTACAGATCGTGACAGACGTTATCGTTATACGATCAAAAACCGTATGTCAATTAGATATCTTTCTAATAGATGAGCTGCTTCTGCAGTGTAGGTTAGAGAGGAATAGATAAATAGTTATGAGTTTTTCTTGCACAAGATATATTAATCAAAATAACTTTCAAGTAATTAGAAATACTTGATACATTGTATTTTCCAATTGGTAATCCGAAAGATATTGTACTGAAAGTTTTTTCATTTATATGCATATCTATCATTAACATCAGAAATACAATTACTCACAACTACGTTGTTTTTTGTGATCATATTCCTCCTCTTTTGAATTAAGCTGAGTTTTTATTAATACAATGTGCGATCTATGAAGAATGTTGAATAATAAAACGATTTAAATTTCTACATTTCTAGCATACTATTCGAAAGTACTAAACTACTTTCTTGTTACAGGTTTAGAGAAGTTCAATAAAGTATAATATTCTCCAATAGATCAAATAAAATCATTTTCATATTGTTAATAGTAGTTAGTTTTTACTGTTGAATACAACTGAGAGTACTCTCACAATTATATGAAACTTGAATGATCGTAGTTGTATTGATATACTATAGGAATATATTTAGTTCAATGATTTAATAACAATTTTATTTAATCTAGAAATAAAACATAGATCGAATGGCAGCGATCAAAATATTTCCAATTTTTGTCAACAAATTTCAATATCAATCGATCGTCTTCTACATGTAAGTTATTGAATTGTGTAAACCTTAATTATATGAAAATTGAGATGAGGATATAACTTTCCGTTTCAAATCGTTCTTCTCGTACATAATGATTGATGAAAGATTCGTTTCTCTGTTAGATAGCATTCCATATTCGTAATTTAAAACGAAGCACAATTCAAAAACTAATTGAACATGAAGAAAAGCTTTTACGTAGCAATCATCATCGATCATTATCTGATGATAGCAATAGAAATAATGTCAATGCCAATCATGAAATCGTTCATGATCGACGATTATCTTTAATTAAATCACATCATCTGACACAGATACCAGAAAAATCAATACTTGATCATCAACAAGTATATATTCACTTGTACATAAAAATTGAACTAAAATCATATTCATTTTTAATTTTCTAGTACTTGAGACTATGGAACTGGTTACCTTCACGTCTAAGTTTAAGTCAACCGATTTTAGTTTTCACGACCGAAGAAGATGGATTTCGTTTGCAAACATTACTGGATAAAATTGATGAACTTGAATATTCAATTTTAATAATAAAAGCTACCAATGGCGAAGTAAGTATTGTTGAACGATACTAAAAGCATGCATTGAATAGTAGAGAAAGAAGAAGAAAAAAAATCTAACCGGAAGTAACATTTGTTTTCTCGGATATCGTGGAAACGGAACGAGAAATTACTTTTCCCTTTAGAATTTTTGCTATACATTTTGATTTAATAACTTAATTTTAAATATTATTTATTTAAATAGATATTTGGTGCATTTTGTGCTGGCCTTTGGTCCAATCGTCATAGTAGAACATATTTTGGTGTTGGAGAATCATTTTTATTTACACTTTTACCGAAGCAAATTAAATATTCTTGGGTAGGACAACAACAGAATGATAATAGCCGTCAAACCCAAATAAAACGTGACATGTTTTTATTTGTTGATAATGAAAAATTAATTATTGGTGGAGGGTAAATAATATCTAAGAAAGTCTCGATCATTTTTAGTTTCGTCTTTATTTTCTTAGCGACGGTAATGGTTTATACATCGATCGATCACTATGTCACGGACATACAAATCACTGTCAAACATTCGATAATGAACCATTATGTTCTCAATCATACTTTTCTATTTTAGTTTTAGAAATGATTGCATTTGATTTTAGTTCATCTTAATCTTACTCGTTTAACGGCACTCATTCGTGAAAAATAGAATTCAATTTGTGAGATACTTAAATACCCTATAGAACAGTAACTTTTATTTCATTTTATTTTTGTCGATTTGTGTCTTGTAAAGATTAGTTGTTAATCTAATGGAATATTATCAAAGAAATATAAGTTTTAATCGAAGATTGGTGTAATCGATGTAAACTATATTTTACAATAATATACAGATAATTAATTTTTGTTCGATAAATTAGCAAATATTTCTTACTTGGATTATAGTTTTTAGGTTTGAAATTCTATCGAAAAATATTAAAACAATTTAGTACCACTATTGTTGATTCTATTGATATATACTGCGATTAGATGTGTGTATAGTCTTAGGTGTATGTAAAATAAATTGTGAGTAAGGATTCGATGTGTTAAGCTTCAATGCAATCAGAGACACTGTACACTTACAACTTTATCGATATTTTTATTTAGAACTATTGTAATAGCTTGTTCGTCATTTTTGAGTTCGAATACAGTAGTATGGGCTCAATGGCCCATTTCATATACGGCCGTATACTTATTTGAAGCAGTAAGAAACTGTCTTTACTTTGTTTTTTTACGACATCACCAGTGATTTGAAGTTTACTTGAAAGTGTACGTAACTGTAATGAATGGTAACA
Organism: Rotaria macrura; assembly: GCA_900239685.1. Lineage (NCBI taxonomy): Eukaryota > Metazoa > Rotifera > Eurotatoria > Philodinida > Philodinidae > Rotaria > Rotaria macrura. The sequence continues at coordinate 56,609 of OENT01000416.1, read as the reverse complement.
TTTATTCACAGCAAGAATTGTGTGTTAACCCCTCCCCCCGCAGAATAAAAGGTCATAGACTTGTATCAGGTCTCTACAAATCGCTACTATTTGAGCGGTCTTCTATCGAGGTTAATTCTTAAGCAAATATTAATTATTATTTTTTAATTAAAATTAGAATAATTAATTAATATGAATTAATCACTTGAATTTTACTTTTTTGGTATCTTTCATGAAAAAAATTGTCCTTTTTTGTATAAAATACTCTGTACATGCTAGAAAACGAAGTGATTTTTCGAATAGAAGCAACAGAAAAATGGTAGAATTTGATGAATTATCAATTAATTTAAAAAAATAAGAATTACTATGTAATTAATTATTAAATTAGTGAATGACCTTCTAATAGGGCCAATGGAATTTTTTCCAGACGTGGTCTTGTATTTTGAGAAAGGATTTAGTGTAAAGAGAAAGTATCAAATATAAGTACATTTATCAAAATTTCATCAATACTACTAACAATACATAGAATTTTTATTTTTTTTCTCCCAGTTGATACAAAGAATAACCATTGTTTGTAAATATTCTGATAATTTCGTTAATCTATGAAATTGAGTTGATGTTTTTCAACGCCGATTCAAACAGGTATTAAAAATAAAAGTTTTTTTTTCTTGACAGCCATTTTCTTACGGAAACAGCTGCTTGCTCTAAAAATATCCTTCGCGTGTTTCCGTCATCAAAGTATCATAAAGAAGAGTTTAAGCCAGAGTTCGAAAAAGACTCAACTAGACGAATCAATTTCGAATGACACGTAGATTTTTTACTCGAATCGAATAGAAATTTTTTAAAAATTTGATCGAATCAAATTTTGATTTTTTAAAAAGGAGCCAAATCGAATTGGACAGAAAAAGAAGTTTGATCAAGTAGATTCGAATCGAATAGAAAATTAATTTTCATCTGGCGAATCGAATCGAAATAAATATCCTTTGTGCCCATTGATGTTAAAGACAATGAGGTCATCAAATTTTCATTCCAACAAAAAATAGATGACTTTTAGGCGGCTATAGAACCTTTGCTTGAGTTCAATTCTTTCTCGAATACAAAAATGACAGAAAACGTCTGTGAACTCTTTATTTCATATATCGTATATTCAATGTTTTCATTGTCTGTTAACGTTGTGTGCTAACCTTTGAGAAGTTGACGTAGGATGAACATGTTGACGCTTGAAGCGTAGATAACCAATAGCAATATTCTTTACTTGTTTGTTCATTGCAAAGAAGAAGATCATCTTAAGTGTAAGAAAAAACACAATAGCGTTGACACTCATCAAGTACAATGCGTTCGGTGGAGAAGTGTTGGGTGCTATGGCGTGCCAAAAAACGAGCATTGCATAGATCATTCCACTACTAGCGAAATTTCCCACTAACAATACCATGTTTCGAGCAAGTTTCATTTCACGTTTTGCATTCGGCATATGAGACCCCACCGCATTAAACGCCATGCCGAAGAGCTGTTGAGTTGCTTTATGTGCACGATAAAATATTTTAACATAAACTGATATGGCAATGTTCAGTGGAATGAAAAATACAACAACAATGGTATATACAGCAGAAGCAAAGACAGTAGTTTTAACAACACAAAGACGTGATTCTTTTTCGAATCCCATTGCTCCATCAATGAAGAAAGGCTGTATGGCTACTAGCATACTTATAATCCAGTTAACAGTAATTAAATACCAGTGAACACGAAATGTAACAAGATATTTATGCTTGTAAAACACGGCAAAGAATAGACGACTAACAGCTTGCATAACATAGGAATAACAAATACCAGCACAGGAAATAGTTCCGAAGAAGGCTTTAAAGGCACATAATGGTTGATTTTCGGCCCAGTCGGCACGAAATCCGTAGAACGATCCGATGAGAGTATTAACTAGAAAACTACCGATCATTACACTTGTATTACATGTCAGCAGATTGGTTACCGTGCGACACGGTCGGTGCGTAACAATTATGATAATCATCATCGAACAAAAAATTAAACCCGTAGTGCAAATGACGATTAAAAAAGTATAGCCGACAATAAAAAATTGCTCGCTGGGCATATTTTCATAGATGCTTGTTTCCATTTCCTGCTACGTATTCCTTCTAATAGCAACCAAAAATCTTGCGAGCAACAAAAAAGCTTATCCAAAACACGCACCCAAATGTAAAATATTTTTTGTACTAGATATATATGTTTTTTTTTGTTTTACTTCAACATTCTTAATCGTTAATGAAATATGACAATTTCACTATGGCTGAAGAGTCGCATTCCATTACATCAGAACTGAGAGTTTTACCATGCATCTCAAATGCAACAAACTATTCATTTTCAGATGTTTTTCTTTTCATATGCTTGTCTCATTTTTAAATCTTTCTCCTTATTGACTAATCTTAAAAAGAACCAAACTTCAATAGAGTACGTGAATTACATGTCGATACAAATAGATCTGCTATTGAGTCCTTGTCAAAAACTAAATTCACATGGTAGATATAACGAGTACAAAAGACTAAATGAAAATCGAATGCTTGCATTTTCAATTTACTTTATTACAATAACTACGAATAAAAGAAGCAAAAAATCGCGTGATAGGAAGTATCACCATTGACATATAAATGAGACAGTGACGACTTCAATCACAAAAAAAAATCGACAGACGGTTATGTGTTTATCAAGTCTATGGGCTTTTTCTAATATCAATTGACATCAAAACCGACATTAAGAAAACGGATAGACATAGATCAGCAAGATATTCAGAATCCGTGCTGAAAGGTCTTCTTGGCTTTTTTAGGGTGTGACGTAGAGTCGAACACCCTAGCAACTATTCGTTTGTTTTAATGCTCGAAAGAGCATGGGATACCAGAGATTAACAGAACAGGATGTTCATCAGGTGTCGTCTGATTCTTCACAACTGGTCGCACTTGAAATCTTAGTCTTGTGCCTTGAAGCACTACATGTATTCAGAACATCAACAAATAGTGTAAGAGCACGCCCTTGAAACTAGGGTACATCCATCATATAAATGATGATAGTAATTCTAAAGACACGTATTTCAATTTCTTCGTAAATTAATATTTTGATAAGAAAATAACATAAATAGTCAATTTTACGATTCGTGATGTTATACATTTTCATACGCATGCGAGAGAAAAAGCATTATGTTTAATTCTCACAGAATACATTACTATTATTACATTCGAACGATTGTCATCTAGCTATCGATCTGTTTTTGTTTTACTTCGAACTGATTCAATAGAATTTCAACTGATATTTTCATATCTAGACGAGTTTAAAACACCATTTCTCATTCGAAATCGTTTCATATTTGTCGTGTGCAAAAAAAGAGCTTTAAATTTTTCACAGGTACAAGAAAAATCTTTCTTTATCGTGCTTATTAAATGAGATAATCGTAAGGAAATTCATAGATGAGTACTTTGTACTTTAAGGAGATGAACAGCTTATGAATTTATATTTGAATAAACTCTTTTGTTGAGACGCAAAAAATTGATAGTAATCACCTTTCCTATGAGAAAAGTAGTGTAAAACTTAAGAAAAGTTTTTCTATCATGCGAGAAATTCTATTGACGGAAAAGAATTACACGGTTTATTTGAAGACATGCAATGGTGTTTTATTTCAGAATCCAAAAGTGCAACGTGTAATGAGAAATTATCAAACGTACTGGATTCGACGAAAAAATAAGTCTATCTTCTCAAATAGAGCTTTGCTTTATGGAATGGTTTTATCAGCATCAGAACATAGTCTTAGCATACTTTACATTATTGAAAATGCACATGCCGTATTTATTCGTGCAGGTTGTCAATCGTTTCAATTTATATATTCGATTAAAAAAATTGGCTTTATTGAATTCAAGCGAAAACTAACAATACTTTTTATTCGTTTTTCCACAGTTGAAAAAAATAATATTTTTTTTTTCAATCGACAATGACTGACTATAGTAAATAAGTGTTATTGAATAGGCTTCATTATCTTTATTTCAAGGCTTAAACTATTGATAAAACATTGTCATTTTTCGAAAATAGAACGGGCACAAACATAAGAAAATGCTTACACGTTCAATTCTCATGGAAATATTTGTAATTGTAGGTAGAAAATAGATCTTTTCAATAATCGTTCCCTTTCACAAAGTTTTAGCAAATAATTTTCAGAAAAATCTATTTGTCAACTTACCTTCGTTTATTGTTTTCCTCAATATCGGTACTTCTGATGGCATGCTAAACCTATCGATTCTGAAATTAAACTTTGAATAAAGTTTTTGTAGAGAATTGAACAGAAATTCTTTTAGGAGAAAACTTCATCCTGTTCAAGTTAAAAGAAAAAGAGATATTCTCAAAATATCAACAGTAAGATTCTTTATGCACCACTCGTTAAATCTTGAAAAGAGGACAGAGTATATTTTTAGATATTAATTTTACCTAATGCAATAAGACTAGCATAAAAAGAAAACTATTCGTAATATGATATCAGTTATGGAAGACTGAGATAAATGCTTATGAGATGATACATTCATCACTACTTATCTATGGAATGTACTTTTGTCTTGTCAGTGATTATACTAAATCGATTTGTTTAGAATTTTCTTGATTTTAAACAAAATAGTTTTCTTTGTCACTATCTTATACATCAGACGGACTCACCAGTATGTGAAAATATATTTTAATTTTTCTTTAGATCATGTAAAAAAGTTTGATTTTCATTGCATCATCTAAAAACGATTATTCATCCACTTCAGTTTATTATGTACTGTCAATTATTTTTAATTTGTTGATTAGTACTGCATGACAATGTTGAAATGTATAAATTTCATGATTGTATTTGTTTCGTTGATGATCATCTTGAATAAGAACAAGTTTATACTATTCAACAATTGTATTTCAAACTACGTAAGTCGTAGTTTATTATCTCACATTCACGCTGGTAAATAGATAAATAATAGAATTTCAGAATGATTGTTGGACGATTTCTAGTGATTAATGCAATTCTATTGGTTAATCAATATGACGTTACCTATAATATACAGTACCATGTCGCGAGCAGGTTATCGACTCTAGAAAATGGCGCGACTGTCGAACACAAACTGTTTTGCACAGTTAGTTTCTCAGTACGGGATATAGCATAAAGATTTGAACATTTTGTATTTTGCAAATATCTCTTCACACATCAATCGTATAATTTTGATTCCTGTTTTAAAGATGCACAGTGTAAGAATCTATAAAATTATAAGAACAAATTCCTATTGACTTGTTCTGATGGTGTCTCCTATATTGAAAATGAATAGATCACACGATGGTGCTATGTCCTATGGTATTAAATATGTAGAAGACTTCTTTGTTTTGAGTAAATCAAAACACCTTGACTTTTTTCCAGAATATACGCAATCAAAAGCTCTACATTAGCCGTAAGAACAAGTCAATAGGAATTTGTTCTTACAGTTGTATTGAGTTTTTCACAGCGCATCTTTAAAACATGAATCAAGATTATACGATTGATGTGTGAAGAGATATTTGCAAAATACTGAATCTCGCAATCTGTATATGCCGCACTCGCTACGTTTATTTTCATTTAAAAAAATATGACGAAACTTCGTTGTCTGTTTCTTTTCATTCACTAGAAATGTTTTATTTTCTGAAGCTCTAAATTTAAATGGTTGTTTAAAGTGAAAAGGCACACAGACACACCCAAATCAACGATATGAGCAATACTTATACTCAATTGTCTATATAATTATTCATCATTTTGATTTTATGAATAGATGGTTCGATCATTGATAACTTATTCGTCTTCATCTAAATGAGCGATAGAAAATCTTGTGAAAAAATCAGCGAGCTGAGTGTTTATGCCCTTTCTACATCAGTATCAAGTATGATCATGTACTTCTACTTGATTTCATCAACACTAAAATACAAAGGAGCGCTAATAGAAAGAAAATCTTTATGATTGCATTTGTCGTCTTAATGGATGTGTCGTGAATATTTATCTAGTTGTTTTATCATTCATATCAAGAAGGTGACCTGCTCAACATCACACATAGACAATAAAGCGAGCAGATACATGATCATTGAATACAAAAGACGCTGCGCATACATTTTACATCGATCCATGTAGAAAGATTTCTTCTTTCGAATTGTATCGATCATTGCAAGACGCACTTTTTACCGTTGCAATATCCATAAACTGTTTAGATTCACGAAATCTATGATAAATATAGTATCAATCACTAGTTTATCAATTTTATATACATTAAAACTTGAAAATATTTCTATCAAACAATGCACTATGTCCTCAAAGTATCTCCCTCTTTCGTTAAAATCTAATACTTGTCTTTCTCTGTCAAATCTTTCTCATAAACAATCACTTCCCCATCTAAGTATATATTCTTTTGATGAAATATTGAATGCACTACTTATGATGTTAATAGAGATCATTCACACTATGAATTTCTCTAATACACGCCAATACCTCACAAATATCATCTTCAACGCACATGGTTATATTATCGATGATTCGAGTAACATAGATCTTTCATCCACTGATAACATTCAGAATAGTTGTTTTAAAAGACGATTTCAATCAATTTACACAAGCATAAATAACAGAGATCATTGACATATCTATTCCCTTTCTTATTCATGCAAATGCTGTTTTTTTGTCAGTAGCTCTTTTCATGGTGATCGATTCGAAACAGTTCAAATGATATTATGATATGATGAATGTTCATTTAATCACTAGGTGGTACTCCATATGACATATGTCAACGATGACTATACACTATAGCGTCTTGTTGATAAAATAACTTGTTTACCATGTTTGGCACATTTCTCTTTTAACTGCATGACATGAGTACCTGTGAAAAAACAAAATTGTACTTTGATTGTGACACTTCTCAGTGGTGCGGAAATGCAGTTTTTTTTTCTGTATGTAATACTTTTTAATAAAACATTTGACTAAAAAAACAAATATAGTGCGAATATCAAAATCTATTTGATTCAATGTAAATAATAAGTAATTAGATAAGTGCATTGATTTCATGAAAGAAACGAAAAAGACGTCCATTTTGCATTCGACAATTTTTGTCCTTCTTATCGTTGAGTAACTGACAAGAAAGAAAAGTTCATTTATTTCTTCATTAAAAAATGTCATTCGTCCCTCACCTATCTCGTCCGACGAAGATGTTTGATAAGTTGATTATTCTGTTTGTCTTTAAAAACAATGAACGCAATTGTCGGTCACTCGTACCCTATATAACTTGTAACGTCGCTGATCTGTTCATTCATCATTCTTATCGTCGATAATCCACTGGTCAAGAACTTAAACAAATGAAACAAAAAAATGCAAGCACCATGACTGAAAAAGTAGTACGTATTTGATCGACTTTTTAACAAATCGTTGAAGTAAAAATTTCGATTTTATTTTTATTTCTCAGGTTCAGATAAATGATCTGCTTCCTCAAGTCCTCCGACTGAATTCCCTATTGCTTTCAGGTCTAATATCTGATGATCAATATTATGCTATACTTATAGCTATTACTAAACCATATCNGTGAACAACTTCAAATAAATTCGGAACAAGAATTCTGTTCTCTTTTTGTTTGACTAATTATTGTTGATATTAAATTGTCTTTCATTTAATATAAAAATAAAATAAAGTTACCTTTTTTCTTTGAATGTCTTTCTTCACTTCCGATCGCAGTATGAATATCATTCAATGTGAAGACATTGTTAGGTATATCTCAATTGGAAGGTGCGTGTCGAGACCTCATATGACGTTTTTTCTAGTAGTATGTTAACTGTAAATGAATGTCATGGTCTCAATCAGATGCTAAATATTTTCACTGCATTGCACGAATATATTTCATACAGGACATACTCGGTTTTTATCTGTTGATTACGAAAGAGAATATGGTGAATCATCTGTTCGATGTTAGTGTTTGACAATGCTTTCTTTTCTATTACATAACAAAAGTGCGAGCTATTGTAAAACAGAGTTGGAATTTTTTTTGAGCCAATATTGTTTACTCCTATGAACGATATTGCAATTCATCATGAAATGAGAATTCTTAACCAATGAAATTCTTCTATTTTTTAACAATGTCAAATCATCAGGTTTCTTCAAAACATTTAATCATTTGAATCAATTTATTAGAAATGCATGGTTATGAATCGATTTGAAAAAATTCAAACAATCAATATGTTATGATTTTTGCCAGAAGATGCAATTAGATCTTCGAATAAAATATTCGGTGACTTGTCTACAACTCTCGAACCGAACAATTTATCAAACTATCAAAGAACTATTCTGAGTGATGTGGCTGCGGTAGAAGAGAAGTTTTATATGCAAAGCATCACCTACATCCTAAGTTATACTTGAAGTTTTGATTTGGAAAATTCAGAAATAATTTCTATACTAGAAAATACAACAACAATCTTGATCTGCAATCTAGTTTCGTGGTATCGAATTTCTACATAGAAAGTTGTTGCAGCTTAAAAATATCAAGTGTCTTATAGGAAAGGGGATTTCTACGTTTCTGAGTTATATTTTGATTGACATTCGTTTGTTCAAGCAAGTACTTTTAAAGACTTATATGTTCATTTTGAAAAAAATCATAGTTTTCTTTAACAGTGGAAACATCGTCCATCGCATCTCGATGCAATTTTCTTGATCTAAAATTTGTCGGTTCTGTAATTCAATACTTACATGAAAACATTTTTCGATGTTACTTTTCATAACTGAGATATCGTACGAAAATCCTCTAGATACTATAATAATTGATGGACATCAACTTTTCAATATTTAATTGCTAGAATGTCCTCAGTTTTCAGAGTATCTCATTTTCCTATTCTTTGTCTACTCTAAGAACGATTGGACTATAAATTGAAAGTAATCTAACGTTTCTTGGTTAAAAATGACCATTGATATTAGATTGCAAATTTTGACAGCAGATCGATGTGCCAAACTTTACATTCAGAAATTATAGAGCACCGAAGACTGGGCAAATGTTTCTCATCATGGAAGATTCTATGTCACTGATCAGTCCAAATTAAAATACATCGACGTATTCTATTTGGAAAGCATTTGTAAACTTTCTCAATTAAGAAAACTAACATCTCAAGAAGTACTTATGTAAGAAATGAAGTATAAAGCTGGCTAATATTCGGTACGAAACCTTGTTCATTTAGGATGCGGCTCATGTGGTGGTAGGTGAGTTTCACACAATAAAACAAATTGATCAGTTGATAGAAAAACAAAATATAAAGGACAAGTGGCGTTAAGGTATTTTTTCAGCCCACGCTATTTTCAAGAAATCACCATATGACGATAACAAGATTAATACGGGTTACAAATCTAGTGTATCTATTTGCCTTGAAACGATTTCACGGTTTTTGACCTCCCTACTCCTACCCTTCAGGATTTCGAAATTGTTTTTCTCAAAATTCAAATTCTAAAACTACCTAGGAATATCAAGTCTGACGCTCTGATTACGAATATTGCTATTACAAAAGCCAAAAATGTATCACTGAACCACAAAACAACTTTTGCCCAAAACGGATTTTAGTGACTCCAGGTGACAAAGTCCACAATCATCTCCCAAAAACTATCATCTAAGAGATCTGAAAAGCACACATTGGGTACAGCTTTTAGAAATCTATCTGAAACCATGTGAATAAGGATCACCGGGAATTCTTAATTGTTGATAACTGCGAAATATGAGCCAGAGGGACATCATATAAGTATGGGTGTCAGTGTTTCAAGCACTGCAAATGTACTGAACACTTCTGAATGATGATAATAAAAACCTTACTCCTCTACTCATCCACATCCACACTCTTAGTTAATATATCTGCTGCAAAGTTTGAGACGTCATTATTTTTTCAGAGCGAATCGTCAACGTTTCATTCGATTGTTGTTCTCATTGATGGAAAAAAATGCATCGCCTATCATGCTAAATATTTCAGTAAATATTAGCAAATGCTGTCATCACAATCCCATGTGGAATTAAAGTATCAAATACGATATATCCATTGGTAGTCCGTTCTGGAAAATAGTTCTTCTTTATTGTCTAGTGCAAAGCATGCAGTCTGGAAAAATAAATACTTGGTAAAGTTTGCAATTAGATGGCCAGTGTACAAGAATTCAAATAATTATTTCAAGCCATTTATAACGCTTACTGATCATTTGTAGAGCGTATATGGCTTGGTTTCTAATCGATGTTGAGCCTATTTGACATATTCTATGACGTGTTAATGATTCGCAGCTAATCAAAAAATTTATTAATATGTATACAATGATCTGTACGTGAAGGAGCGAGGGATGAAGATTTTGCTCGATATACTTCGGCACTTCTTTCAAATATTGTTTCACAAATATCTTTAGATGACCTTTCTAACTGGCAGAAACCCGTCGATTTTGATAACCGCACAATATCTCTAATGATATGAGAATTTCACTTGCGAACTATGATTCGAAAGGACTGCTGAAGTATATACATATGTAGAGTAGAATTTTCAACTTATTTCATGAAAAATTCTTATAGAGACTAAAATGATGCATTAACAAAGATAGTCATATTTCAAGCAACTATTAAAAATCATGTAAAATCGGAGGGTAATTCTTGAATATGTCATACATTTTTTTCCTAAAGTTCTAAACTGTAATTAAGCAACGACGCAGAAACATGTATCAATAAAGATAAGAAGCGACATGTTTTAAGACAACAGTAGAAGTGAGCAGATGGTACGCGGCGTTTTAATTCTATAAGAATTGCGTTAACAGGTTTTTTTTACATCGAAATCATATTGTTTGCACACGCATATAAAAATCACAAGCTACCTCTGGTTATCGACATAATTAAAACTGCATCACCCAAGAAAGATAATTTTTATAACGAAAAGTATTCTCAAAAAAAGAGTGAGATGCTTCCTTATCCTAACAACACAGAGTTAGTTCAAGGTCTCAACGCTTCTCCCATTGGCTGTTAAGATCTTTGTTTCAAATAATCATTATGCATCAATGACAAAATCTTTGTTTCTTTACATGCCAGGAAATACAAAACAAAACGTCCTGATGTCAGCATACTATTCTAGTGCTTGTGTCTTAAAATATCTTGTTCATTTAATATCACACGCTTCATAGTTTTCAATATAATTTTATCTTCAGCTTCCGTGCTTTTAAGCAAATACGACATGGATATAAAAATTTACCGTATTTTTTTATGTGTAACATATTCTTATTCATCATAAAATTATTAGAGAGAAAAACTCTATGCATTAGCTTAAGCCTAATAAATTATGAATCATCTGCAAGTACTGATATATATATTACTACATAGTATAATTGATACTCAATATCTTCTTTACGACTCGCGTGATCCATCTTTATTCAAGTCAGTCTTTGACTGTCTTTACGCTAATTTAATAAATTACGACAACCATATTGATTCCCACCAGAGAACAACGGCTCAGATCATTCCATATTGTCGAAGAATTGATCAAAACGAAGCATCGGATGACTTCTCAAATATTTCACAGAATAATATAAATAACATCGTTACATTTCAAGAATTGTATGAACAAGGTATAACAAGTGCACAATTACTTGACTGGTCAGCACCAATAAATATTGCCGAGCAATATGAAATGAAAGGTCTTGAATCAAGAGAGGTTTTCTTCAATTGTTCTTCGCCTTGGTTTGGTTCAAAATGTCAATATAGATTTGATCACAAGCCTGGACTATCGTTTGATGATATTGCTCGATTAGAATTTTCCACGCGCCTACCTTATCCGATACTATCCATGAATGACAATGGTACCTGTTACCCTTCCTTAACTGATTGTACAAGCTATGCACCAATAACATGTCTCGACTGGCGTATGATTTGTGATGGAAAATTTGATTGTATTAATGGAAAAGATGAAGAAGCCTGTGAAATGTTGGAAATAAGTGAATGTTTTGATCACACATATCGATGTCATTATGGTGGGCAATGCATTCCTATAGCATTTGTACGAGATGGATCCAAGACTGCCGATTGCCTTGATGGAACCGATGAGATGCTATTTCATGAAAATAGTACTTATCGTTTTCATAGTCAGTGCTTTAAAATACCAACATTTCAATGTGAAGAACGTACTGGACTGTACCCCCGCTCTTTCCCATGCGGCGATGGTCAATATTACCTTGCCTCTATTATAGGTACCGGAGCTTTTTGCGTCAATGGCCGAGAATGGTTAGAGTATCAACTATCAATGTTAGAGACACAGGAATTAATGAACGACATTCCGGATAACATAGTTCACTCAACATTAGCTTCAACTGTACTCTATCTACAGCGTGTATTCAACAATTCAGCGTCCTTATTTACTATAATATCATGTGGAGCTACTGACAAACGATGTTTATCAGAATGGATTTTTAAGATTCACCCTGTTAACGCTTATTGGAAGTTCCACTTTGTTTATTTACGTCATCGATTAGTTGAAGATTTTCTCAGCATGAAATATCCTGATTTTATTTGCTTCTATAATCAAGATTGTCCTGCCTTGGTCAACTGTGTCATAGAAATCGGGCTAAACAATGGACTCGTTTGCTGTCCTTCTTCAAAATTAATTGATAAATCATTATTTGACAAAAACAGTGTCTATCACACTCTGTCAAATCTATTTTTCCGTTGTTCAACGACAGATATAGAGCAATCATGTTTACATTCATCACTTTTTCATTGTCCACTTTCATTGAAATGCATTTCAAAGCATCGTGTGCTTGATGGTAACTCTGATTGTTATTTTGGTGAAGATGAAGGATTTTCTGCATGTCATCTGAACGATTCACGACGATTCACTTGTGCGTCAGAACAAAACAAATGTCTATCGCCAATATTATTGCTCAATGGAAATGATGATTGCAAAGATGGTGAAGACGAAAAAATTGAAACTCGCCGTAATCTTTTAAACGGAATCTTTCCATTTGGCATGATATGTAACAACAAAAATGATATGATATTATCAGAACACAATCATACGGATGAAACCAACTGTGACGATTGGCCATGTAGCAATCCCTACACTCGATGTGATCATGTTAACCATTGTGCGAATGACGCCGACGAATCCAATTGTCCCAGTATAAAATGTGAATCGAACGATGATAAAGTACCCAGCACGCTTTTGTCTGATCGATTTTGTTTTCCATTTATGACTTTAATGGAAAAATATTTGAGTTGTGAAATTCTTTCTATTGATCATGATGCATCTTTTAATTCTACGATTAACAGTAGGAAGTCAGCAAAAGTTTCAAGTATCGTTCCATGTTTACATGCAGGCAACATTTGCCCCGAATCGAATCAATCACCTTTGGGCAACATTCCATTAGTAATCCTGGTAGACGATATGATTGTAACACCAATCCAATCAGAGTATTGGCATTCAAAAATAAGCATGCATATTTGTCCCATTGCAAAACAACCTTTCGAACGATTCGAAATAACAGAGGGAACTTTTAAGTCATCTCAATTAGGATACTTTCCATTAAAATTGGCTATGATATCTAAGCGAAATAGTTCCAAAATTAAATCAGACCCAATTATCAATTCAGTAGTAGGCACTAAAAATATGTGGTATTGCAATCGAGGAATCCGCATTCATTTTAATGATCAGAATACAACAAAATGTTTGTGTCCGCCGAGTTATTTCGGTGGTCGATGTCAATGGCAAAGTCAACGAATCAGTTTAACACTCCAGTTAGTTTATCGTAGTGATACCTACGTTATTGCTGCTTTTCAAGTAATTATAATGCTTATGGACGAACGAACACAGGCGGTGTCATATCACGAACGAATTACGTTTATCCCAAAACGAGATTGTGATACAAAATATAACCTTTATTTACTTTATCCAAATCAACCGAAAAATGCTTCTATTAATTATGCAATACGCATTGATTTATTTAATAAAATGATGTTAAAATATTTGGGAAGTTGGCATCTATCTATTCCATTTCAATTTCTACCGGTTAATCGAATTGCTACTCAACTATTTATTTCAATTTCAAAAATAATTTCACAATCATGTCCTTTAAATTGTGGTAAACATGGTCGATGTACACTATACATGAATACGAACTCCTCTTATTTTTGTCAATGTGACCAAGGATATTCGGGTCCACAATGTAATATTCGGCATAATTGTTCTTGTTCGTTAGATTCATATTGTCTCACATCATCTATTTGTGTTTGTGCTCTACCCAAGTTTGGTTCAAAATGTTATTTAAAACATTCAATTTGTCAATTATCAAATAATCCCTGTCAAAACAATGGCATCTGTATACCTTCTGATGCTCGTTTGAGCTTAAGTTCTTTCACGTGTATATGTACGGAAGATTTCTATGGAGCCAGATGTGAGAATGTTAAAAATCGAATTGACATTGCATTTAATGATGAAAATATTGGTATCCTTTCAATTATTTGGGTGCATTTCATTGCTGCAATTGAAAATGGTAATCATCAACGTAACACAGTATTAAAAAAGATAAAATTTGCACACAATACAATTAGCACTTTTACGATCGATCCTTTCAATGTTGTTTTTGTTGAATTAACTAATCGAACATACTATTTAGTTGTGTTACGGGAACGATTTATCGAATCAGAATATATTCAAACGAAAGTTTCATCGAATTACCGGTGCCCATCCATAAATGAATTGACAAATAATACGTTTGCAAATTATACTTGGCTTCATCGTGTTAAATATTACCCTCATTTATGTAAAGAAAAGAATCAACTGAATTGTTTCTATGATGAACGATATATATGTATATGTGATGTCAATCGATTTTCGAATTGTTTGACATTCAATCGCAGCATGTTGCATGATTGTCAAGGAGAAAATGTTTGCGAGAATGGTGGTCTATGCTTTCACGATACCGTTAAATGTCCTCTTTTATCGATTTGTGTGTGTCCAGAATGTTACTATGGTACCAAATGTCAGTTTTCCACAAGAGGTTTTGTATTATCTCTTGATTATATACTCGGCTACAATATTAAACCGAATGTTTCCATTCATCGACAACCACCCATCATCCTAATTAGTATTGCTATTATCATAGTGATGTGCATTTTAGGGTTGGTCAACGCGTTCTTGTCTATCATAACGTTTCAAAGGAAAGCAATAAGAAAAAATGGTTGTACTATCTATCTTCTCGTTTCATCATGGAACTCGTTATGTTTAATCATTGTATTAATGATGAAGTTTTGGCAATTAATTTTGTCACAAATTTCAATGATTACCAATCGATTATTTCTTTCATGGAATTGTATACTATTAGATATGACTCTCAAAGTTCTTGTCACATCAAATGATTGGTTTTATGCATGCGTTGCACTCGAACGCGTATTTGTTGTTACTCAAGGTGTTAGTTTCAATCAAATTAAAAGCAAGAAAATAGCTAAATTAATAGTTCCTTGCATACTTGTGGTGAGCACTCTTTCTCATATTCAAGATCCTATCCATCGTCGTTTGGTTGATGATATCGATGTTGATGAAAAACGAACTTGGTGTTTGGCTCAATATTCTTCTGCTGTAAATACTTTCAACATATTCATTACTATTTTTCATTTTTCAACTCCTTTCTCGATTAATATACTATCTACTTTACTTACAATTAAAGGGATCGCTCTTTCTCGTTGGAAAGCTCAAAGTGGAATATCATTCGCCATGCATTTGCGGCGTCAGTTCTATCAACATAAGCATCATCTGCTTGCACCATGTGCTATTATATTATTAGCTTTGCCTCGTCTCATCATCTCATTTATTAGTGGATGCATGAAATCACCAAGAAATCCATGGTTATATTTGTTTGGTTATTTTATTTCTTTTACTCCATCCATGGTTACATTTATAATATTTATATTAGTCTCGGAACAATACAAAGATGAATTTTCGGCATCTATTCGGTATATTCAGCGATTTCGTACTTGTTTTGGCATAAGAAATAGTAAAAATAATTAGACATTTGATGCATGAACGTCATACAACTGAAGATTCTCAGAAAAACTCTAATTAAAACTCGATTCTATGATACGTTGAACCTTAGCTGTTTGTTTATGAAAACCCGTTCGCCTGTTTACGTGCTTTAGTTTTCGAAGTTGGACACTTTTTTTCACTGCTTTTTACATGTTTTAGTTAACTTCTCTCAACTCGCTATTCATCACTAGAAATATGATCTAAACAGCAATGGAATTAGTTCCAGTGATGTTTTAAATGGCCATTCAAATGATATAAGTAACCAAATAGTTGGCTATCTATGTCATCGATATGGTTGCGTTTCTTTATGTGATCGCGCTTACAGATACGAGTCAATTTTCATTTCTAGGCTCCATTCTTTCAGTCTAGGAAATAGTAATTACTCGTTGATCGTTATTACGCAGAATAAAATACTCTTTTTATTCAAATAAAATTGCTTTTTTTGTGATGAAAAATTTCATATGACTAGTTGTTGTTACCATACCTACAGCATTTATATGTGAAGCGCTAAGTCATTGCTGTCTTTAGTGTGTATAAGAGACTCCTCCTTCGTATTTCGGCTAGGATACACGTCTCTTATTTTATTTAGGCACAGTAAAACTGGTGCGGGTGCCGGATTTGATGTCCCATTAAGATATTCACCTGCACTCACGTGCCTACACTCTAAATCAGCTGTCGGAATATTAGGTTTAAGAATCTAAACTAAATTAAAAACATTACATTCTACTCAATAGAAGTTTTTTCTTCTAGCCATACAGTTCAGACGACTAACATGAACCGATGTTCCATGCTATTGAAATCTGAATTTATTTTGGGCCATCTTTTAACGCAATTAACGAATTTTCATTCAGATTAGATTGTCAAAAAGTAGTTTTTCTGAATGTGTAACCTTTGGATTAAGATGTTTGATATGTGACTTAAGGCTCGAAGTGTCTGTCGTACATTTAATTTGGATCAAGTTTCGATCAAACTTGCTGCCTAGTTCAATTGAATTTGATCTCCTGAACATTTCAATTCATCTATGGATCGTTGAACTCAACAAAAAAAATACTAATAAGGAATTCCTGATGATGCGTAGGGATAGGTGAATAAAATCAGAATCCAAAACTAATGGCATGGCATTTTTAGCAAGACAAATGCAATTTTAGAATGCGTCAAATCCCAAAGATCTTGCATGGATTCTTTCCTCCTCGATTATGCTCACGCTTCTTCTTGCTCCATGATGAAAAAGTTGAAAACAATCTATTAAATATTTACGTGAAATAATGATGATAATATTTGATTACATACTTTTTCTGGCATTGGAGCTAGATTCAGATTCTCTCAAAGTTAATCCATAAACTATTGAACTATAAACCGATAAAAGATAGAACAAAAAACACAAAGTTAAGAAATTTACATCAGTCAATGCTTGTAATTACGAAAGTATGATTAATTCCAAAACAAAAAAGAAAGAATATCATTTTTTTTATTTTAAAAAGAGGTTCTTTAAAATGATTATGTACAGATTGACTAGTAGAGAATACAGCAGGGCTGTAAAGCTGGTGTCTTTATCACTGGTTGATTATTAGCACAGGTTGAAAAGTGAAAAGCATGTTCACTTATTTATAACAGTATTTTTTCTATTCTCCTCTACCACATATAAAACACACCTGATTAATTCCAACAAGTCTTTCAATAAGAATATCTGAGGAAGGTTCGATACAACTCGTGTAAACAACAACAAGATAATTCTAGAATAAAATATTTCTCAAACATTGTGAAATGCCTTTACAATTTACTCTGAATGTTTCGACACAATACAATTTAGATATAAGTACCAAATATTTCGGTGCATAAATTCGTGTGTGGTATAATAAAAAATTTGTAACATCAACTTTATCATTATATCGATTATTTTTATTTAATAATTTGTTTGTTGGCGTTGTTGGTAAAAGTGTGTGAGAAAACTTTAAACAAGTACATAGGGCCTTCAACGATCTAAATTAGTTAATATTGATATGAAAACTGTTGGTATTTCATTTTATGCTCTTAATTCCATCTTTTTGGCTGATAAAGATGCATAATATTTCCCAGTTTAACATGAACGGTTCGTAAACGGAAGCAAACGGATATAAAACGATGAATTTACGGTGACCCTATGTTTTTCAAATACGATTGTCAGGTTACAATATGGATACGTATGCATTACGGAATGTTCTGCAGCACGGTTTAATTAGCGTCGTTTACACTTCGATAGCGAACGCCGCTTGTACACTATTTATTACTGAAATGTTCTATAATAAGTTCGTGAACTACGTCAAATTATAGATAACAGATGGTTCTACTTCTCTCATTAAATACAGAGAATCTCATAAAAACTTAAGCAGAAATACAACAGCATATGCTTCTATTAAATCTCATTTTATCACAGTTTCATGTATTTACAAAATGCATTTAGTTGTTTTTTCATGCAAATCTAGTTAATTAGGTTTGTTCACTTATATCTGGTACCACCTATGTATTATGTTTTAGTACGATTATGTTTTACGACGAACGCCAATAATTGAAAATCATTAGTTAGTATATATCGTATTGACTAACAGCGATGTATTATAGTAATCATGATACAACAAGTAAATCATTTCTTGAAAAATGATTGTTAATTAGTATTTTTTCATTATTACTTCCTGAATAAGGAGAAGAACGCAATAAGTCCATATATGCAACTATAAACAGTTGGAAGCTGTAAGATTTTGTTTGTAAGAAAGAAAGGACAAAACACAAAAGATATTCATGAAATTTTGAAAAAAGTTACAACAGTAAGAAGAAAATGCAAAAATAATGTTAATGAACTTTTATAAGTTCTTGCGCTACTTGATTAATTTATCTTAACATTATCTTGATGTGGACTATGAATTTGTTATGTTAAATGCTTATATCCGCATTTCTTCTATTATTATAATCAGTAGTGATAATTGAACGAGATGAACTCGATAACACTATTTCACAATTCTTGTCATTGTCAGACTCTTTCTAAATAGAAAATGATGAAAAACTTTTAGAAAATCACCAATAAATAATAATCAGGTATCTGTTTTACTAATACGAAACTTATAATAAACAAGAACCAAAAAGGAATTGTTTTATTTAGAATTCCAAGATAAAAAATATATAAGCTTAATCATGAACCCTATGAGCCGATATTCCATTTGTCTTACTTTTGTACAATACATTCGAATTATGTCTACTGCTAAGGAGGATATATATATATATATTATCCATAAGTAAACAATCAGTAGAGTTCTAAAAATAATTGCAAAATGTTTTATCGAATATAGATACAAATGATTAGACAGTCATTTAGACAATAATCTACAAAAATGTGTTTGGAAACATGCTAGTAAGAATTAACTCTCCTCAGTAAGACTGTTAAGATCTGTTTTTTTTGTGAAAAGCATATATATGTTGAAGTAAAAGTTGTCGATGGTTGATCTTATGGAACGAATTCAATTTGAATTCCTCTTCAAAAGAAAAAGAAAAATCCTTTAATTGGCACTATTCAATTCCATTCTGGAATTTCCTATTTGAAATCCATATAATTTCTAATTAATTGAATATTATTCTATAATTTTCGATAAATAACATAACTACATATTTTATCAGTGTCTTGATTATTTTTATAATATCAGATTAATATTGATTATTAGCATTTCATTATTATTTTTAACAAGACTTTCAACTAAATGTTAATATTTTTATCATTTTTAACAGTAACTTTTACAAATTCCGTTTATTAAATATGTTTAATAACTTCTTCACTAGTTTATGTTTGATATATGTCATCAACACAATATAATCGATACTGATATGCTAATGGTAAAATTTTAAACATTTCTTCATCAGGTGATATAAATATATATCACTTATCATTAGTTAAATTTCTGAAATATGTCCGTAATGAATACATTGAACATTATATTGATTATCATCACTAGCAAAACTGAGAACACGATAAAATTTACATTTCTATCGTTAGAAAGACACCTGAATCATTAATTGAGCAATATTTGTTTTATTTTGTTTATCGAAGATTTAAAAAAAATTTTTTTAATTCAGAAATACCAATAATAAAATCAGAAAAAAGGTGAGTATGAAAATAATTATTGTTTACTACTGTAATATTTGCTATTGAAGCTAGTTTTGGTTCATTACTTTGATTTGCATTATTTCAATCATCTCATGAAGACTGAAAAAGGATACGAAAAGTTTTGTAGCCCTAGAATTAAACATACTTTCTTTTCTTTTTCAAGTGCATGACTTGAAATGAAATTCATACGATGCAGTAATAAATTAAATTTTTCACGATGAGGGTGTCGGTGTGGTCGTTATTGTTGTTGTGGAAGGCTTTTTTGGGCGTATAGTCCTTTTCTTCAAAAACATTCACGCGCACTGCAACACCCGCACGTCCGCTTACCCACACCACGAGATCAGCACTTTCATTTCGATGTTCAGTAACTCATATTTTCTTTTCTTTGTGTCAGCGTTACTCTCATTTGACATTAAAAAATTCATAACTTTTTCTTGTTATGCTCAGATGTGGGAACCATTGATCACGGTCCAGAGCAAAGGACATTTATAATTTCAGAGAGATAATTTTCATATATTTTATTGAAGATTATGAAGTGTTGCATCAGTACCGAAAGTCTTATATAAGTATTTAAATAGTAATCTTTTCTTTCTTTTCATGTAGCGTATGGAAGAAATGAACAACAATTTCAAAGTAATTCTGGTATCTAAAAAGCCATTATTTTTCTTCTCTAGTTTCAAATAGTATCAAGATAGAGAGACAATCTTAGCCTTGTGACGATATTTAAAAGTATGGGTTTGCATGGTTGTGCTCCGTTAAAAGGTTGAATGAAGACGACTCATAAATGGTTTCGTGCATTGCATTGTAAAAATGTCAAGGCCTTCGCATTTGTATTCATTTGAGAGTGAGTGATTTAGAGTGTCAGAATCTCCTGCAAGATTTAGAATGTAATAAAAGTGGAAACTCTCTCAGATTTCTCCAGGAGAGCGATTTTTCAGAGGAGAATTCAGATTTAAAAGTTGATATACAAGACCATAAATTTACGAGTATGTAGCTCGCAAGTTACAGTTATAGAGATATATGCATGAGGGAAACAGATTTAATTATTTTGATTTAAATGTATCGGGAAAGAATACATAAGTATTCAAATAGATGTTATGGTAAAAAGATACGAATCTGTACGATACCAAGTTGTCTCCGAAATCAAAAACGGATCTTTCTATGTATTCATGGAAGCAATCTTTTAAGTTTTCGTAGAAATGTTTTGTTTTTAGAGTGTGCGACAATTCTTAATAGAATGAAAATATTTTTTCAGATCATAAGTTTTCGAATACTACCAAAGTAAAGGAATCCGCTGAATCTTTTCTCATGAGTCTGAATAGATGTCTTACTTATGTGAATTAAATAAAATAATTAAGATGATTAGTAAATAAAAGCTTGGGTGCTTTCATAATGCTCTTTTCTTCATTACATTAGTACTAGAGACCCCTGTGAGTAGTCAGAGTTTAAGATTCTAGCGACAATTGATTTATTAAAGTGTTTGAATTAGCATCCCATATTAAAAAATTCGCTTATGAATCAAATTTAAAATTGCTTATAGTGGCACTACCATAATCTGATCTTAATCAGATTTTCCAACCTTAGAAAGACAAGAATTCATTTTATTCTTTTAAAATGTATTTTAATCGATTTCCTACAATGACTATAATTATCGATTAAAATAGATTTAAAAAAGGTCAAAACCAAATGAAATCTGTCTTTTTAAAACTGAAAAATCTGATAAAAATCAAAATTATAATAGTGCCGTTGTAAGCAACTCTTAATTGAATTCATAAGCAAACGTTTTTTACCATTGATATTTGGTTTATTACATATCAAAAAATACTAAAGTAACAAACTCACAAAAATAAACATATTGGAATCATGAAAGAAATTCCTCGATAACAACATTATCTGTTATTGTCTACTTGATATCCATTTTGCCGCGTCGAGTAATATCTTTTATTTTAACTTTCAAGTAATTAGATCCCGCTGGTCTTAAATATCCTGTAGAAAAACTAATCATGAGAAAAAGAGGGTTCTGGGAGATAGAGGTTAAATTTATCAAAGTGTTGGCCTTGAGACTTATTTAGTCTGATTGTACATATGCTGGACGAACTGGAAACTGTTTTCGAACAAAATTTAATTGAAGTGTTGAACCATACTCCGAATTCAAAATATTCTAGGATTTAAATGAACAGTTTCAGAAAATGCATCAGTGATAACTTCCAATAGAAGCACGTTTTGACGAAAGACCCTAACAATTATTCTAGTTTCGTAGCAGAGTTATTTGTTTACCAGTAGATTTCTCAAAGTAATGCTGTTTAGCCTATTTTTAAATTTAATTTATACGATGGTAATCCCGGCGGATTCAAGGTGTTTAGAAACTCTATTAGAACATTTATTTGTAAATCATGATCGTCTATATCGCACTCTTTTTCACAGAGCTGGTAGCGTAAAAACTGCTTGGCTCAACATTTTTCAACTTTATCAAAACGCGTTCATTGATTAGTCAACAACCTTAGCTTTTTTGGTAGAGAATCGAAAGTCTTGAAAAAATTTTTCAATATCAATACCGGTAGAATTATAACCAAAAGCATTGCTTACTATGTCATGAGACATTAAAGAAATAGGAACTTCAAGTGAAAATTGGATTTTAGGTGTTGGTGGTAAAGGTATCATACCATCACCGATATCTAAAAGCCATTTAGAAAAAATAGGATCTGTGATAGCTTGCATATTGCGCTTTAATTTTAAATGTTTGAAAAAGAAACAAACGGAAGAGTTTTATTTTTGGAGCAATAATTTCGCATCGAGATCCTTTTCTAACAACGCGCAGAACTTTTCGAAAGTCATCACCTAATACAACAATCTTTCTACAATTTCTTTTACTGTATTTTTTCATGTATTCGTTTCGCTTTTGCTTTTGCTGTTTCTCTGTCATTTTTTAAAAATCAATTTGAACAATGATGGTTTATAGTTAATCAATTTTATTACAGAAACTTCACTTTATATAATACTTGCTGTTATTTAAATTAAGTGCAGTTTCTTCTTTTTTCTCTTTTTCTTGGAAATTAATTCTACTTTCTGTTTCTATTAAATTATGTACTGTAAGAACTAAACAGTTGAGCATCAGTTAGTGATAAAGTAAATAATTCAAAAAGCTCTATAATGCGTTTTTGCAGCGTGTATGGAAAAAGAAAAGAAAATGAAATATAGCTGACATACATATATATGCATAACTTTTTTTGCATTCTATGACTAATCATATAAAAGTTCCTGAATATGAACGCTTGTGGCAAATAATATAGATTATTTAAAAAATATGTAAATTCTTATTTTTTATAAATATATTAATAATTAATCAGTGATGAATTATCAAATCACTTACGTATTTAATCTCTTTTCAATCAGTTAATAATAAAAGAGTTCTTGCAATATTCAGCTGCGATACAATTATTTATTATTTTTACTCTCAGAAAATTTAATAGCACAAATAAATTTCTGTAAATATCTTGCTGCTGTGTGCGTAGAAAAATATAACAATATAAAGTATGACTAATACATATATACATAATGAATGAACATATACGGCGTATATGTCTTTACATTATGAACGGACGTATACGACACACATACGTATATATGTATATTCTTTTTCTCGTTCTGTGACCAATCGTATCAAAGTTCACCCTGACGCGAAGAAACCTTGTACAT
This sequence comes from Rotaria macrura, assembly GCA_900239685.1. Classification (NCBI taxonomy): domain Eukaryota; kingdom Metazoa; phylum Rotifera; class Eurotatoria; order Philodinida; family Philodinidae; genus Rotaria; species Rotaria macrura. The sequence goes on along the minus strand of OENT01000416.1, from coordinate 32,731 downwards.
TATAATGAGATTGATAGAGGGAGACGTCCTCTATCCACTGGCATATACTTTATCAAGTTCTATGTTATGCACCGGTGATGCTAATCGTTAGTGTCGAATTCGGTGCCTTCTATTGTACAATACTGCGAGTGTTATGGAAATTGTCAATATCATCGCTGGACATCAGAACTTGATATAAATGCCACTGGATAGAGGAAATCTTCCTTTATAACTCTCACTCTCTCTCTCTCTATTTATATATATATATATATATATCAGATGTTGGGCAAAACTTTATAATCGCCTATGAAAGGCTTGCATTTGCATATGGATATGCCAGTAGATGTGATGCTTCCAAGACAAGGTTTTTTCAATTTTTTCAAAGACATTATAAGTGTTATCTTAGTATGATACCTACATAGAAATGTAGTACATGCAGAGATAGAATAACAGTTGAATTATATGTTGAAAGATTGAATAGTTACTCAGGTCGATCAAAACGGACCACCGTAAACGGCAGTAACAGTATCGTAAAAAGTCGTTTTAACATCGTATTCCGCGGTTAAACGACCGTTTTAAGCCGTATTATGGCATTTTAACATGGCCCGTATTACAGCCGTACACGGACACCGTATATACACCGTAAAACCCTAGTAAAGACAGCGTAATACTATCGAATTCTATAGAACATACGGTCGTATTACTGACCCTGTTAAAACAGGATAATACGACGTCTTAACGGGCCGTATTTTCATCGTATACGACCGTTTAGGGGTCGTTCTGTTCGACCTGGGTATTGACTTCGGGTTTTTACCTTTCGATAGTCCTTTTGAATAGCTACAGAACCAGGTTTTTGGGAAACCCCAACACTACCGGTCATCTGAGACATATCTAGGCAATTTAGTTTTGGGATGCAATTTTTGTGTATTTCGAGACCGTTTTCGGGCGATGCTCTTTCAAAAAGCTCGATTCGGTACAAAACTAACATCTGATTCGGAATCAAGGTTAAAGACTGAGTCAATTTATATACGTTGTGGATAATTCTGAGGAAAAACGTTTTTGTTTTGAAAAAATCCCTGTACCTCCCCTCAAGGATTTTTTGGTCAATAATGACAATTTTTCCGATAATTCAGCCATTTCTTGACGGATCCTTCTCACCTTCGAACTCAACCCAGATATCGATCAGACAATGCTGTGCACAAAATTTCAGCTCAATCTAATGTATTAGTGAAGAGATTCCCACCATGAAAGAAATACTATCAGAAGTTAGTCGTCAAATTTTCTTAGGATAAGGGCTACATCAGGTAGCATAAAAAGAAGGAACCAAATAAGAGCCATAAGTTGTCAGTTTCTCTTAACTGAAACTGAAACTGAATGTTTAAAAACAGAACCACAAGATTAAAAGTGGAACCGTTGTGACCGAAAATTGTTGCCTGATGACTTTGGAGCCCATCAATTTCTGCATAATCCTAAACCGAATGAATCAACCAATGATTGCAGCAGTGGTCGACGATTTGTATTTTTCACATTCGGATTGAAAATCAAAAATAGCTAACGGAAGATTAAGACCAGTGAGAAAAGTGATGATCATCGAAAAATCATTTTCAGAAAACGTACGATTAGATAGTCCGATATATACTTTCATAATTACTATGCCTTTGAATCATGCCTGTGTTAAAAGTGAGATTTTTCCATAAATAGCATTGCTCACCTAAGGAGTCATTATTGCTGGAAAAACGTTACAGCAGTTGTCTTAAATGCTACATTTATTGATGTCACACTCTTGAGTGCTTACATAATAAGTTTAGGAGATCAGGTGTAAGTGATTCAAAATGTCATAGCTGGGTTTCTCCTTAGCATTGTTTCCGATTCTATTCTGTTCGGCTTCCTGTGGTACCTGATAAGGGATGACATATTATTTACTCTTGTACAAATTTCAACCATTTAATCAACAACGCTTCATGTCCTTTAATTAACCTTTCAACTCGTTTTATTCCGAAGAAGTATCCAAGTGAATCCTTTTCGTTTTTCTTAAATGCGTCCCAGTAAAATATATCCTCCAGAAAGCTTGAACATCCTACGTCTGTTTTATAGATATTTTGCAATCTTTTGTTTATATACCTTTTAATGTATACTTCCATTGGATTTTCTTTTGCTAATGTGAATAAATCTTCTGCCGAAACAAACGGACACCAATGTATTATTCTAATAGCAACTCTAAATTTCCTATTTAGTTCATCTTTGTATGTTTTCGGAAGAAATGGATGGGACGGGAAGATCCACGCAGAATGGGGGAAGACATAAGTAAAGAAACATTGTCTTAAGACATTGACTAAGATTTTCCTACTTTTATTCAACCACTTCAGTTTGACGAACGCTTTCTCTACTTTTTCTACACAAAGATCAATTGTAGGTTTCAATGACATCTTGCTCGTCCACGTGAAGCCTAAATATTTGAATGAGTCGACTATTTCTAATTGGTGCCCCTGAGGGTGGAAAAAGCAGATCCTGGATCCATGCGGATCCACCAGGAGCTCCGGATCCGAGGATCTGCTTCCCCCCCCCCCTGTGCCATATGCTTCCGACATCGATAGAAGGAAATCGTCTATATGAATTCAAAACTCATGTACAATAAAGCAGGACTCCTTTATTTGGCCTCTTTTTATTGTCATTGTTGACTACAAGAGAGATCAACTGATAAATTGTCGAGATACATATGTTTCTCTTCATTTTTTACTGTCCTAGACAGTGGAGAAAGTATTAGTCATGTTTAACGCCGTTCCGGCTCATACGCCAAACATTTCCTGCTATCCTTTATACTGTGAAAGTATACAAGTCGAGTCAAAATCAGAATATATCACTTTTCTAGCTTGAAAATGTAGATTCTCTCATCGAGATACGAATACTCACCTAAGACTCGTTCAACGGCTCTTCTTAAATTTTATCACAATTTCACGGGAATTATTTGAATAAGGTTTCTCCAGCTATTTGTTCTTTAGAAAATATATATTTATTAATTTTTGACGTTTCGATCAATGAAATTGATCTTCATCAGAAAATAATATAAAATGAATTACAATAGACAGTCATATAGATGACTAATAACAATTATTAAATCTATTATTTCTTTTTCTTTCTTTTCTTTGTATATTGTAACACTGGTACGGACAATCACAAATAAAGAGAGAATTCCAGTATATACCGTCTTGTCCGTACCAGTCTTACAATATACAAAGAAAAGATAGAAAAAGAAATAATAGATGTGACAATTTTTATTAGTCATCTATTTGACTGTCTATTTGAATTCATTTTATATTATTATCTGATGAAGATCAGTTTCATTGATTGAAACGTCAAAAATTAACAAATAAACATTTTCAAAGAACAAATAGGAAGAGAAACCTTATTGAAATAATGTCCAAAACCTTCCTCAATCGTAAAGAATTTTACGGGAAAGTACACTATATGAAACACTATTTGTAACTTTTTATGAGAAGAGTCGGTATCGTTAAACATAAATATTGAACTACTCACTTACTCACACTCAAACTGTTTACAAAAGCGGGCAAAAGAAATTTTCATCGGAAAAAAGTAATTTGAGGTAAAAATTGAGATAGACAAGCTGAGAAGTACTGTCATCTGTCGCATATTGTGTCCTGAAATGAAACAAACGAAGTTGCTTTATTATACATCGCACAATCAAAAGTCTATCACTAATTATCTAGATAAGTCATTCTCCAGATCCTTTTTTATTGATTGATATTTATATGCCACATCTAAAGCACAGTAGCTGTGGCCAACAGCGATAGAACGAATGCTTCAATTCTCCGCATCTTTCGATTTTTACGTTTCTTTGCGTAATGTTCGACTTAAGATAAGAAAGAAAAAGTATATTTGTTTATGAAATATTATAGTTTTTTCGACGGGTGGAGACTGCTTCAGTTAATCGAATAACTTAAGTCGCTGGTTACGTCAATAACAAAAACCATAAATCTCATATATGAGTATGCATTAACGTTTGCCATTTTAAAGCTTAATTCGTTGTCTTTCACGGTAATAGTCAACTTTTACTTTTATCAGCTACATCTTACATACAAACCGGTTATAAGTAGCTTGAGACGAAACTAATTAATCTATTGATGGCCGACGAAGTCCTTGGTTGGAAAGTATTCTTTTTTTGTGTAATAATTCATTAGCAGATGTGATGACACAGACAGCAGGTGGGAAGGTGGAATACTGAGAGTGTAACACCCTCTCTAATTCTGAAATTTATTTCTTTTTTGTCGCCCACAAGTATAAAATGGTTTCAGACTGTGTTCGATACTGATTTTAAATTTCATAAGAAATCTTAATATTTTTCTGAGTAACGAAGCTAGAAATGGTTTTTGCATTCTGTTAGAAAAAGGATGTTTTCGATTCATGCAAAACTACTCCTGCCATTCTAATATTGGCTGATTTGGGTCACCACTGATCGTCAGACATCTATCTTTTTGATTATCCTTAATAATTTATTAAATAGACCATTCGTAGTTTCTTTCTGAAGATCTCTCGAACGGTTAAGAGATTCTTCAAAAGCAAACATATGCATGATAATGATACCATTCTTTTAACTGTTTAATCTTAATCCATTAGAAAGTTTCTGCCCATTTAATCACAGATATCCTTTGTAAACCTTCGTACCCATCATTATCTTCTATTGTTCAATATTACATTTGACCATGCTCATATCGTTTTTAAATTAAAATTTTTTCGATCCTTTCAGTGTGGCATCAGTCGTTTTTGCCAAGCTCTTCTTTTGCGCCATAGCATACTCAAAAGCTTTCGTATCTTTCTGTAGAATTCCTTCAAATAACGCATGCTTTTCATTTAGTTGCCTTGACTGCGGATCATCACTCAGTTTATACTTTCCGCATCGAGTTCGATTTTCTTTACTTTATTAGTACTTGTCTACCTCTTGAGGTGTTTAATACAATTTGAGCTGGTATCTATGGGTACGAAAAGTACATCGATCTCCAAACTCTGACTAATTTTTTCGAGTTTCCCGACATGTTCCTTTAAAATCGAATGAGAGAAGTTAAATCTTTAGTAAATATTCATTTTAATGATAGAATAGTTGCGTTTTAGATGTCTAAATCAGTTATTCCATCAATTACCATTCGTACGTATCAGTCATCGGATTTATCTGCATGCAAAGCTCTGATACTAGATGCCCATAAAGAGTATGAAACTGTATTGGAATTCTTCACTTATTTCTTTGAAACGGATATGGCAGATATTGAAAAGAACTATCTTCAAGTACCGAATGCTCACTGGTGGATTGCTGTATCGACAGATGACAATAGCATCGTAGGTCAAGTAGCAGTCCAGCCACTGCGTCTTGGAGATCCGAGTTACTTTCAGCGTGTACCTTTGGAAGAAAGAGATTACATCTGTGAGTTGCGAAGAATGTGTGTGGCTCCTAATTCTCACAGACAAGGCATCGGATCACTTCTATTAGAAACTTTATTGAACTTCGCTCGAGAACAAGGCTATCAGCAAGTGCATTTGACTACATTAACTAGCATGAGCAAAGCTTGTGAATTCTATGAAAAGCATGGCTTTGTAAAAGGTGACACTGATCGCGTTTCATTGATTGGTTTGGACCTTGAAAAAGTTATTCAATGCAAAGAACATGTCTTGGAAATTTTTTCGAATCCTTTTATTTTCAAACCTGGAGATATCATACCTGAAGAAGATCAGCAACGGATGAAATTACCACCAATAAAATCGAAGTATACCTATGCACAGCACTACTCTCTTGCATTGTAAAGAACGCAAAATAGTGTTCTATATTTTGATTTAAAATTTTTTGAAAATAAATATATTGATATAATTACAACAAACAGTAAATGGCTTTGCTAACTAAACTAATGAGAACTTCATGATGGACGCAGAAGAGTAGAGTTCGGTCAATATAACGTATACCATTGATATCGTGCTTGAATAGATTTTTATCAGCATCTTTATTCCTTCTCAATAAAACCTTTCTGTCTAATTCTGATATTTGATAGATCATACTTAACATGCAAGTTTAAGACTTGTCAACTCTTTGATGTTTTGTCCTTTATGTGAAATGCGATCTGAATGGAGGATAGAAGTGTTCAGAGTAGAAGTTTTTGGCAGCTCCATTTCCTACCCCAACGACTATTACACACATTTCATTAATTAATATTTTCAAACTGTGATAGACCAACTCGAGGAATCAAGATCAACTGTGAGAGGTGGATCCAGAGACAGCCATAGTCAATTTCCAGTTATTATCGGAAGTCATCTGTAAATAGACGTGAAATATTTGGGCATTTCCTTGAAGTTCTATGATCTAAATCGAGAAACAATCTCGATGTTTAAAGCTAAATATTAATTTAGAAAAGTGACTTTCAATGGATTCGGAACAGTAGGCAAACCATGTTTAGCATTTCAATCTCGCGAGGTTCACGTGAACAGCTTCTATCTACAACATCTAGATGAAAGTGAGGCACATATTTGTAGAATTCAACTGTAGCATGATCCATTTTTAGTGGATTAGTCGATTTGCGTGCGTAAAATCTCCGATATCCTGACTCATATAGATTTCAAACCTCGAGAAATACATTCAGTTTTACGTGTTGCTGTTGACAGATCAATTTATTAAGTATCATTAACTTTCTGATACAGATAGAAGAAGACTTTTCATTTTACGAACTCGACAAATCTTGTTTTTCTTTTTGACGAACGTAATATTACCTGCTTTTGCATTTTTGAACGAAAAAAAAATAGGATTTTCCTTTGTAGAAATCTCAATCCCCTAGATCTTTGGGTTTCGGTTGTAAATCTTGTTCTTTATCGTTGCAATTAAGTCGATAATAAAACATGGTGGCCGTGTTGCTTCGTTTTTTGAGTGCCAATATCTCACTGCTCTGTAAAAAACAAATGCTCCTTATGGAGTTCAAAGTAGCTTTGTGGAGTATGTACGTAACCTTTAAAAATGTTTTTAGAGCCCTGATAATCATCTGAAAAGGATGTTCGTGTGGGTGTTGGTACGTGCGATCGCCGATGAAAACAAGTTTCCAACACATCCGGACTTTCGGTCATCATTCAATGTCTGATTTTGCAGATTTATCTTTGGAATTATGTTTAAAATGTTATCAACATTTTACCATCGATGGCTGCATATACCCTTCATTAGCATTTAACAAACAAGAATTATCTAATGTTTATGTGGTACTTTATTTAAATAATGCATCGAATTATTGCTTTTCTTTTGTTAAAATGTTCGTATCTTTTCAAGACCTGTGGAATTCATATGATCTTATTAAAAAGTATATTAGTAGGCTTCCCTTTAGTGATTATTTCAAAATTTTATACATAAAGAAACAAGACGAAAGTCAATGGATTGGTGATTTTTCGTGATGAGCCTTACCAAAGCAAATGCATTTATAGTGTGCTTAAAGATATTCACACTAGTACAATTCGTTACACAGTGTTTCATGGCTTTCTGTTCTTCGTACCTATCTAAACAATTCCTTTTTTTTGCATAAGCTATCAAAATAAAATAAAATCGATAAAAAATTCGAAGAGATGCATACAATAACAATAGCTGACTTATTGTTGTAAGATAAACGAATTTAATTCGGAAAACAAATTATTAAAGAATCTAATCAAAAGTGACCGTGAAAGAGCCTATACGCGAACTAAGAGTAATTAGATTTGTCAATCGGTTAATGAATTTTCAACTTAATCTAGACCGATGGATATCACTGATTCCAGTTTCTAAATTATTCGAGCAGGATAAATCAAATTGTACATTAATGAGGTTGAAAATATATTTCGCTTCTCAGTCTCAACATTTACTGCACATTCACTTCAATCAAAATGTCCCAAATCGAAAAACACCTTTCTCTAAAAGAAAAAATATTGCTTATTCATGAAAGTTACATCGTCACTATAGAATGTAAAAAAGATATTTTTAACCCGAGAACTGTTTATTTTTATTTTCCTGGTCGAATAATGAGCAACATTGGATCAGTGATATCGTTAGTCTAGATTAAGTTGAATTTCATTAGCCGAGTGACAAATTTAATTATTTGTCGTTCACTAAAGCATGTTATGATTAGTTTTGATTAGAATTTTTTTAATGACTCGTTTTTCGTATGAAATTCATGTCTTGGAATGTTGTACACATCTCTAAGAATTTTTCATTCATTATACTGTAAACCGATTGGTTACATTAAAAACATTAATTAAGATATATATATATATAAATATATATATGTGCGACAAAAATATAGCATCGAACTGTTTTTCGCGACGAACAGAACAAGGCAAAAGGTCGTGTTACGAAGTGATCGGTCACTAAAGATATTGTAAAGTATTGTATTGCGTTAGTGTTAATGATTGTTGTGATTCTATCATCATAACAACTATGTCTCCATACGATGAACATCATTGAATATTGTCACGAAAGGTATCATATTTGTAATATAATTTATACACAGGAAACATTTTTTCTCTCTTGAATATCAAAGGACAGCAGTTACAAATATGTGAATTGTTTAGTGTAGAGATAAGAAGACAAGTTCAAGTGTTTGTTTCGTGTGATTGTTTACAGGTGATCATCATATTTGAAAATTCGTTGCAAAAAAGTAGTTCGTTTTTGACAAGTGAGATATAATTAATGGTAGATTAGATAATGGAAAATAGATGTCCTTTAACATTAACTGCTACGTTTATAGTTAAGATACAGATAATCATGCATCATTGATTTACTGACGGAATCAACTAGAAGAATGACTTATGGAAAAAAATTGTTTTTTGTCAACTTTCTGAGATAGAATTATATGTAAGTTGCACTCAAAATTTGTTATAATCTTTCACACAGGAGACTTTTTGTCGTTTAGTTTTCGATATTTGTTCCCAAAAAAGGTTTTAATTCTCTGAATTTTCTAAGAAGCTTTCTTCTTTGTACATTTTATTCATATACTAGAATACCAAAATCTTGCTATTTTGTAAATTAACATCCGATGTTTCAAATATTAGTAAAGTCGATATCTTTTTTCAAATGCGTAACGACCAGGAAGAAAATAAATGGAGTTACTTCTACTTATGGGTATTTTGACTCGTCAAATTTTAGGGCTTTGGCAATGAAGTATGTGTCACCACGAAAGGCACCTACGCATTTGCTCTCTGATTTTGTACACGTTTCTCTTAATGAGATATTTCATTGGGAAAATATGGTTGTATGATAAATACTTTCGTTTAAGCCTGGTCAATGTTTAAACATAGATTTTTTGTGGCATAAATACGAAACAATATAGAATGAAAATTTGCAGTGATTGGATGCATTTCTCAAGATAAATATTACCGGAATAGTTTGATGACACTAGGTCGAACAATAGCAATTCGTGGTCCTATTAATTATAGCACCTCCAAAACGAAATGAACTGTTCAATCATAACTCTTAATTCTAATGAACTCGATAAAAGACTCAGTGAGATTGTATGTACTAATACTCGATGCGAAAAAAGAAGGAATTTTTCTGATCTGATTTCATCTTGAACATTTTCATTTCTTTCAATAAAATACTCAAAGATACCCAATGTTTTTCTCTTAGTTACACGTTTCAAACATTGTTTTACTCAACTAATTTCTCGAACTTCGCGGCAGATATCGATAAACACATTCACACTGTATGACAATACATTTGACCATGAAAATTTTCAAATGAAAATTGAACGCCAATTCTTCATCGAGCAAAGATAGATAGAGACAACATTGAACTCATTTCTACAGTAAAGAATAAGTGTCGTTCTTTGACTTGATTTTTAGCTTTTCAATAATCATAATACACATTTTTTTTCCTAGTTTTTACTCAGAATCAGAGAACGAAAAGAGGCATTTCATTACGCATGAATAATGCAAAGTTCGAATCACTCGAGACCCAAAATGATGAAAGTAAAGAAATCGGTATGAGGAATAAAAATATGTAGATGACGCAGCTTTCATAGCCAAGACCTAGCCATTGGTTGAAGAACACGAACTGTGTAATTTTCAATTTATTTTAGTTAATCAACTACCGAAGAATATACGAAGGGCATGTTCGAATTCCAGATGGAGTGAACAAGAAATAAATGAAGACAACGAAAATCATTGGAATACTAGTATGTCACCAAATTTTCTAATGTGCCTGCGAAGGATATTCACTTTAGTTGTTTTGAATTGATTCTAGTTGAATAATTAACAGAAGTTTTATATAATGAATTTTTTCAAAGGTGTACTGGAAACGGGAAATAATAATTTGTTTGGTTATGTTTTCTTCTGTGATCATGTATTTACCTATAATAGTCACCGCATTAGGTTACAAATAAATTTTGCGTTTCAGTCGATATTAATACAGTCATAATATGAAATAGTTACTTGAGATCGTTCACGTTAGATATTGAAGTATGCCAATTAATTCGAAAAGGTATGAAGAAATGAATATAACTATTCTTGAGCTCAAATTTTACTTGTTGCTTTCTATATTAAGTAGATATCAAAGGTGTTTATATGAAATCGAACGATTTTTTAAACACAAACATGAAAAAATTTGAAAAATGCCTTAAGCAATTATTTTCTGCTTGTCTCACAGTTGCAAGTACCTAGCACGAAAGTAATGTAAGATTTAGGGAACTATTTATTAATACCTTAATTAACTTTTTACTTTCAGAAAGAAACTTCTATTGCAAAATATATAACATCATCAAGGGATATCTTTAACTCGATCATCGTAAGTAAACCATTTGCTTCCGGACATCGATTATTTGACAACATGTGATCGGTAAATTTCTTTCATTATTTTAGGAGTACGAAGTTTTAAATTTATTAGATATTTTCTCGGAAGATCTATTACATTCATCAATATTGCAAACATGATGTATTCATTTTGATAGCAAATCACTGAATGAAAACGATTTCGTTTATTCCAAGTAGGTTTAATCACCGAAAACAGAATTTTGTGTTAATTTCCTATTTGAACATTGTTGTGAGTTATTTTTATATTCAAAAGCACGTCAACATAAATATGATATAAGTCAAGAAAAATACGACGATTTTTGAAAATTTTATTGGCGACTCGAATCAATCGAATTTCTGTGTGATGAACGAAAGCGATATAAGAAAACAGAAACAGCAAATATATGAAGCCTGTTGACAACGAATCGTAAAAATAACTTATGTAAACAGTAGTTCATAACGCATCACTTTAAATAACTAAAGAAACTTCGGCAACGAACAAGGTGGAAGTTTTCTTTTATTTATTGCCGAAGAACAGAGCAGTAGAATATTAATTTTGTTTACCTCCTTCTTTTTTTTGTTTTATGGATTTTCAGTTTTTGATTTTTGATTTTATTTTATTGAATAGTACTTTTATGCTGTCACGAGATTTGTTTTTGAAAAATTATTCATCATTCGAATCAAAGTAACTATTCACTTAAGAATTTTATTGAAGCTCGTCAGTGAAATTGTGATAACTCTAGTGCTTAAGGATAACCTTTTTGAAGATTATCGAATGAAAAATGTCATGTTTTGAATAGGTTAAACGGCGTGCTAAACATGAATTAGTAACATTAGTAAACAGTATTTGTCACGCCAACAACTCAAACAGTGTTGAATACTGATAGACCAATTGGCTAGCTTTCTATCAGCACAGCATAAGCAATAGCACAGAAAGTGAATAATCTCTATTTTGGAAATATCTAATATGCTGCTCATCACCCTTCATCGGTTTCAGTTTAATTCGGCATTGGCTAATTTCAAATCACTCGGCAAATGAATTTTTCATCCTCTTCGATCTCTATAATAGCATCGAAAGTAATGAAATTCAGCATTGAAAATGATAATTAAAAACAAAAGAATTTATTTATCTAATTCTTCTATCGCATTTAGATAAGCAGAGTCTTAATTAAATTTATATTTCGAGACTGATCACATTTATCAACGTGAATGAATTCCATAAAAATGCATTATTGAAAGTGATTGATGAAAATTTTCTAATATCTGAACAAAAAAAACCAATAGGATTCAAAAGATATTTTAATTTGCACACTCTACAGATTTTATATTCATCCTGATATTCGATGAGATTCATCTCGCCACGAAATGCTCACTTATGACATAATACAAGGGGCTAGTGGGACTTTTTCTTCGGGACTTATTGACACTTATTAAAAAATCCGAGATTTATTTTTCTATGGGTTATGATGTAAAATTATAATATCTTGTATAGGATATATCTAAATAAATCCCAACAAAAACAAATTTTTCATTGGATCAATCTTTTTCGGGTGGATCTATCTCGAAATGATAATTGTATTGCAGAGAACTTCATAAAATCTCCATGACATGAAATAATTTCTTAGCGGATCTATTCCGGACAAATACCCCCATCAGCAATCAAATCTATCCACATCTCTTATATAAATTGATTCCCCAGCGGGTCGATTCGTTTTTTCAGCAGACATATTCGATAGAGCAGGATTGATTGATAACATGAATCACCGTTCTAAAATTTTCACAACCAACTGACAATATCGGATAGTTCAGTGGTCAGAGAGCTGTCTTCTGTATCGGCAAATCTACCGTTCAAATCCTTATCCGATCACAATGTTTTTTGCTACTTGGGACTTTCTTATTTAGAGCGGTTGAAAAGTTCTGATAAAATACAACAGGTATATAAAAATGAAGATTTTTTTCTAATTCAATTCAATTAATTATTTCAGACAATTGCAGAGGTACCGATTTCCTTTTAATATATTTTAAATCAAAATTTTTTCCCATTTGAATTCACGAAATTTAAATTTATTAAAATTGTCTTTCCAATATATAACATTTTATAAACGTAAATACTAAACCATCCTTTACATTGTTGTCAGAATAGTAATTGCGAATTTTGATAATTTCTAGTAAGTTTGTGAAACTTCTTTATATAATTCTTTTGCAAATATGTTTCACCCTGTTCGACACCCATTAACTGAGACGTGACCTTCTTCTAATATACTAGAATTTTCATAGAATTCTACGTGCAGCCTTGCCTGCATGCATATAACATACATATATAATTAATGGCTTCTTAACAATATCATAATAGTGACGTCCACAATAAGACGAATTTTAATATTTTAAAATTCCTTCTATACTAATATGAATTCACTTCTTATATATTTAGTCTAAAGTTCCATTTATCGTAATATCAAATCAACTCATATATATTTTAATCGAAAATTCTGACTATACTAATATGAAATTGATTTATATCCATGCATTGTAAAATTTTAGAACACCATTTAAAGTAATATCGAATTATTATGATTCAATAGAGAGTTAGAATTACCTCACTATTGAAACAGTTAGCGGTAGGTATGTCAAGAATTGGAATGAATCCGAAGAAGGAATCATATGTTATGATGTACTGAGGAACTGAAGAATTAATCAATACGTACACCGAATTGAAGTAAATAAATTGACATGAAAAATATCGTAAGGTAAAATGTCCAAAGGAGAGGCGCCATTTTCCAAGTGTTACTCCAGTGCCTGCGTGTTTTGTGGTGCCTCTATGCTCCATATTTTCCCTTTCAATATTTTTCCATTACACCCGTTGATGTATTCCAGTATCATTTCAAAAAGTAATAACAAAGAGGCTTGTATCTGGGTTCATTGACGGATTGACGTATATCTGAATGCAGAAGTAAGTCCCGGGATATATACTATCAATTCGAATGAATTGCGACAAATAAATAAAACCGGGGATTTATTAAAAAGTGCAAATAAATCCAGATAAAATAAGTCCCGGTAGCGGCTACATAATACGGATTATGGTATCGTTTCGGCAAAGTCTTTTTTCTTAATACGAATAGCAGAAGCATACAGTAAAATCACTACTCATTCAGAAGAAAACAAGGTCGATTATTTATTTTTCTAATTTTTTCTACAGTCGTGAAATAGTTTTATTTTTCAACGAAAGTTTAAATGTTTTGAGTTACAAAAGAAAAACATATGCACGTACCACGAGCATTGCAATTTATAGATGCCGTCCTTCTACAGCATTTATATTACTTATAAGTAAATGTTATCCGTTGCATGATTCGGATTGCACTGACGGTTTGAAAAGGAATGACAATTCACTATATAACAAATACTGTGACAAGACCAGTCTAAAATGTGACGATATTGAATTCTTTCCGTCAAAGATAGATTGCAATAGTATTTCTTTCCAACAGTTATCTATTTCGTTTTGACCAGCAAGTTGTATAATCTAGATTGGATGAAGCACTAGTATGTGAAACTGATTGTACCACTTGTAGAATATAGAAACGACACGACACTATTCGTCAGTGGATTTGTAGCTGGAAAATAACTTCAACGGTTACGGCAAACACATGTAGGGCCTATAGTCAACGAAATGATAATCATGGAACTGAAGACATTCGAAAACTACATGAAGACGAGTATATCACTTTCATCAGTCACATTATCAACTAGCAAATAAGCTACGAAAACAAAGCCCTATCCAGTGGCAAGATAATAGCAATTTACGCATTCAATATTCTAAAACATCTTCTTCTAGGAAAAATGAACATTACCACCATGCTCAGCAGAAATTGATAGATAATCTAAATACAACTACCGATCAGTACCCGTTGCTCTATTGAAACTCAATACCACACTTCCCAACATCAGTTCATGATTCATATAAATACGAAAAGAAGAACCGAAAATAACCCCACCAACGTTCTCAAGATCATCATGAGCACCCATACCAAAATTTCGAGCGTGTTCCTCTAACTCACCATCGAGCTTCTAAGTAAAATAAGCAAAATCATCACAAACTCAGAAGACATTTGTGAAAAATAATGTGTTTGTACAGCTTAATGACAGATGTTTATTTTTCATCGGTCTGAGCTAGTGATACATCTAGGTATGCAAAGAAAGTGGCGTGGGAAATTTGAAGTCGAGAATGTGGAACACAGTTAAGACGGGATACAGATGAAAGCGTCACTGATTTGGGAACGTGTTCATGGAATGATAATCGATGCTAGATTATTGGTCTTTAGAATACTTTTTGATAGTGCGTTTACAGTTACTGATGTGTATTGTGTTAATAATTGAAGCATATAGTACTTTCTTGATTTCTGATGCCATGATTCGATTTGGATGACGTTGATTTTGAAGTACAAAGCGTGACGCAATGGATTTGGGATATAGTTAATTCTAGTTTCTCCCTTCTATTATATTTTATTTTTGAGATTGAGAATGGTGCTTATTGTTATCTAGCTATTTTTTGCCCTTATAACTGTGAAAACTGCTTGTTTGCGGTTACCGTAGGTTCTCGGATGTTTCGGTCAGAGCGAAATATAGTTTCAACAGATTAACAATTTATCTAGTTTGGATCATTTACTGTGCTGTCAGACAGGGTGCTCGTACAATGTTCTTTCATTTTTAGCTATATGATCAGAGCGGGAGCGACGGATTTTTCGTTGAATCGGGTAGGTTTCAGTAAATACAATGAATCCCCTACTCTTCCTTGATATAGGATTGAGCAGGATTCGATTTGTTACATTTCTGATAGGAAGCTGTAGTAACTCATTAAGTTCAATAGGACTCGTGTAACATAGGCATCGGAACTGATGCTATCTTGCTGGGAGGATCTGGCAGATTTTTGGCACTAGACTTCCTAAAATATACTACTATGGAGTTTTATTGTAATCTGACGGTAGGATTCCTGGAATTTACTCTAATTCGGTTTGGCCAGAGTACAAAATTTAGATTCCTCTTATGTAGAAATATGGAGTCCGACCGGATTCCGTCAACCAGGGTTCTAGGTGTTACTTCAGTAGCATACCATCAGATTCAAATCCCAATTTCCCGCCACTCGATCCATCTACTGTATTCTGACCAGAATCCTATAGGGTTCTGGCAAAATTCGGTACGGTTCTGTCAGAATCTGTCAGTCCCGAAGGCTCGGATTGATCCACCCGGGATATTTAACATAAATATTTACAAAAATAATTCTATTAAACTGGAAAATGACTGTTCAAGCATCGTACAAATACATTCTGTTTTCAAGAAAGATTTTTTTCACTCTCAAACGAAATTAACAGCAACAATCCAACAAAACGAAAGCATGTTCTGCCAAAACTTTATCGAATTAAAACGTCATGTGTGCCAAAGTACATCTTTTATTTTAGATACGTCTCACGACGAATCAACCAAAAACTTTGATTTCCCAGATGAATGATGTCGATACCGGACCCAGCTGTATCTTATTGAATCCAATCATCCGACAAAATCTAATCGGATTTCACAGCGCGGCTATATAAATGGACGCAAACGGTGAACACTATTTGCTTAATTAAGTGCTAGTTAGTAGCTTTTAACAATACTAAATGTGGGTTAAAAGCTCACTTGAGATTCCATCAAATTCTTACCATAGGATCCGATAAAATCCAACACTGTGGATCAAAAGATCGTTCCGTTTCCCGAATTTCGATAGTATTTATTGGTTTTATTAAAAAACATATACAATCCGATTGCATTCCGATCAGACCTTACTAGCGGAAAGATTCTTCTGAGCTTGCTTGATATTCTTTTGTCTATTCATTGAATGAATTTTTCGAAATATTCATTTTTGATGAATCCATGAGCACTTTTTAATGCATAAAGGAAGAAATAGGATAATAAAATTGTCAGAAACGTAAATTTTTCAATGTCGTCCTCATAAGATTCTAATTAAAGTGTGTTGAGCTATGGAACATTTTGTATAGTACACGTGAAAAAACAGTCCGGGAACTTTTCTTCTAAAACAATACGCATATTGTACTATATTCTATGTTTAATTTATTTTCTTATAAAAGAAAAATAATGCAATAAATATCGAAATAAACTTTTTGGGAACTTGTAGGGGTGCAAAAAATCTTGAATGAAATTGGGATTTGTCATCGAATCTCTGAGGTTTGGGCTTGGATTTTGTTTTGGTTTCTGAAATTGTGTTATAGTTAGAACTGAGTTCCCAGCTGTAGATTTCGTCTAGATTTGGATCACAGGATTCTTTATATTACTTTTTTCAGCTTAGATTTGGGATTCGGGATTGGTAATATGTTTAGGATTTGGGGTTTGGACTTGGGATTTATTTTCAATCGAACATGAGTCAAACTTTGTAGTCGCACTACACTGAAACCAAATCTCAATCCCAAATCCAAATCCAAAACCCGAATTCCACCCAAATCCCAATAATAATGATGCAAACCTAATACCAAATTCAAATCTAAAAACAAAATCCAAATCTCAGTCCAGAACAAATTCAAATCTATTTACACCAAATCCCAAGGCTTTCGATTCATTGCACCCCTAGGTACATGTGCCAACGGTACAGACAAGTAGAATTAAGTTTTTCATAATATAGAGCATAAAAAATACTAATATCGTCAAAACAATTTGCAGCTGCTACGTGCAAAAAATGAAAATAGTCAACAAAAAGTCAAACCGAGGTAGGATCAAAGAAAGCTGATTAGGTTCATTAAGCGTGTAAATTATTGTTCTCGATGATTATTTCGATAAGCTATAGTATTTTTTAAATGTTACTCCGTCTTACTTAGAGTACGACACGATGATAAATAAACCTTTTGAGTAATTAATGAATATATCCATTTTTTAATAGCTTATCATGTGTATGCACTTACGCTGAACTTGGATATGACAAGGATTGATTCTTAGAAATTTTAGCAGGATTTTCTCAAGCAAAAACAATAAACTATTTTTATATGTTTTGCATACTTTTTCCGCGTCTAATGAGCTTATAAATGAACGTTTTACTGAATTGTGTAAGAATTTTGCATCACGTACTAATTACATTGAAGAATAAAACCCGATGATTCAAATTTTGCAAGTTATGGGTCATAGAGGCTCAAGTTTAGAATACAATATGAACAAATGCGTTGGGAAATTAAGTAGCAAACCAATCAATATTTTCGTAGTCGAAAACTGTGATCCAGATGTTCGCATAGTATGTGATCTTTTCAATAGATCGAATCTACCTCTGTACATACATACTATAAAATTTAAACCAAAATACTATGGCTGGGACGAGATTATGTTAGCGATACATAAGACTTCTCGATACCTATACCAATAAGTACTTATATCCTCAGCTACACTTAGGACAATATTTAAATCCTTTTTCGGTAATATAAGGCGCTCTAAAGCCATAGGTCATGAAAATCAGTACTATATAATTGTAGACCGCCAATAGCGCTCAAGAATCTTACTCATTTTATCATCTTTCTATGATGGTCTTTGACTATTTCATAATATTAAATTCTCTATTTTGAAAAAACACGTTGTGCTAACAAGTTTATGTTTTTCATTTTCTTGATACGTTTTGACTCTCTTCGTAGTGATGATGATGCATGACCTTGACATTGCTTTTTTCAAACTTTCATAGTAATTTTATGGTTCATTGTATTTTTACTTCGTTTGGCTCAATATGATTAGAAGGAGAACAATAAATGTATGAAATAATAAGACCTTTCGATCAATAATATAACAATCAGGTAAAACTATACGAATAGAGATATTTTTCATTAAATCATATTCATTTTACTGTGCTACACAAGGTGCTACAATAGATGCTCTTAAAAGAATAGATGTAAGTGTGCGGGTGTATACATGAGTTTGGATGTGGAAATGGATGAACAAGGACCCACGAGAATATCATTGATAGTATCAAAGTGCTTCCCAATTTGGATTTCGGTATCGCTAAGTGGAAAGATCAAAAACAAAAACCCCCTCTATAGACAGACGAACATCTGCAATAACAAATGCCAACAAGCACACTCCACATGCGGATCTGCTCACACACTATCCTGTGCGATATTCAATACTCTTTTTATCAAAAGAATTCAGTGTTTGATATTTGAAATCCTTCATATGCTACACTGCAAAATCAGCCATAAAAAACAGTGTTTCTTATTCTTTACGCTGCCTACTCCGTGATTAACAAACTGGAATCACCTAATGAATAAATTATTCTTTGTGATTGAGAAAAAGATGTAAAGAAGTAATATATTCAATACAACATTGTGAATTAAGTTTACATTTCTCTCTTTTGGATGAAAAACAGAATTGAATAAAATTTGTGACATGCAGGAAAAAATACAAAGCAAGGTTTTGGGTCGATCCTTGTAAATGTGATTGTTATTGTTTACCTCGTAGAAACGAAGACTTTCATTCACGTACATCCATTGCAGTGGTTGCAGAATCACAGGAGCCCACATATACATCAATATTCACATAAATAGTTGCACCCACTCGTTCACATCACACTTGAAAGGCAACAGAATGGGTATTTTTTATCACATGCTGTAGAAAATATCGTTAAAAAATAGTCTGCAAGTCTGTCTCTTTTCCCATCGTACTATTTCGCTAACCTACCCAATTTGATATCCAACGATGCTTCTATTGAATTTACCATCGATGCGTAGATTTTCGTCTGACGATCTTGAACAGGCCAATTCTTTCTTTCATATGGCCGACTCTAACTACTTTCTCTTCTACTTTAATAGGTTATCAAGTTTGATTTTAATATGTAATAAAATTCTTAACAACGATCGAGTAACGTGTTTGTTATTCATTTTTTCCGCATTTCAAACAGGCGATTATAAGTTTCCTGTCAGTTATTGGGCAAAAAGCGGAGTATGTGCATATTAAGGTAAGAAGACTTTCTCAATTCGGTGGTGTGTGTACTATTAAGTTTTGCTGTGCACTGATGATATTCACAGGTCGCGCCACATTCGCTGTATTTTAGTTTACTAAAGCGAATGTGGCGCCATCTATGCATATCATCAATACACAATAGAACTTGATAATACATATTCCACCGGATTGAGAAAGTCTTCTTCTCTTAATGTACACATTTCCCAATTTTTGGTCAAAAATTTATAATCGACTTTTATTCAATTCTGTTTTTCATCCGAAAGAGAGAAATGTAAACTCTTAATTCACAATGATTTATTGAATATATTACTTCTTTACATCTTTTTCTCAATCACAAAGAATAATTTATTCATNCAAATATCAAACACTGAGTTCTTTTGATAAAAAGAGTATTGAATATCGCACAGGATAGTGTGTGAGCAGATCCGCATGTGGAGTGTGCTTGTTGGCATTTGTTATTGCAGATGTTCGTCTGGCTATAGAGGGGGTTTTTGTTCGTCTCCTCGCTTAAATGCACTCGCGTTCTGTGCACTGTTGGATTTCATAGTCTTCGTGTTCTGTTTGCTATATAAGGGTTGTGAATGACTACGCGCTCTTTTATGGACGATTGAGTGATAGATGCCGAGTCCCTATAAACAAACAAGAGAAAAAAATTTTAATTTATCTTTAATACAGAAAAACAATACAGAATAATGTAGATGCCTTTGTATGTGTCAACAATCTGGCTTGTTACGGGGATGAAAAAAGCATTCTTTGGTATTTTTTAGTTGACAATACACTTCATTTTACAATTTTCATACGTCAGGTTACCATCGTAGAGAATTGGGCTGCTATGGCAAATGATGAAATTAGCGTTTGGGAAGCACCAGGCAGTGCTGATTCAAAGAAACAGATCAGTGTTTGGAAAGCACCAGGCAGTGCTGATTCAAAGAAGAAGATCGATGCCTGGCTAGCACCAGGCAGTGCTGGTTCAAAGAAACAGATCAGTGTTTGGAAAGCACCAGGCAGTGCTGATTCAAAGAAGAAGATCGATGCCTGGCAAGCACCAGGCAGTGCTGATTCAAAGAAACAGATCAGTGTTTGGAAAGCACCAGGTAGTGCTGATTCAAAGAAGAAGATCGATGCCTGGCAAGCACCAGGCAGTGCTGATTCGAAGAAGATCGATGCTTGGAAAGCACCAGGTAGTGCTCATTCTAAAACGAAGTTTGATGTTTGGGAAGAGCCAGCTGGTACGGATTCAAGGAAGAAGCTTGAAGCTTTGGAAACCCCAGCTAGTGCTGATTCGATAATGCCTAGACTTAATGATAAAAAGGAAGATGAACAAAAACGAAACAGATCGAAACGACGCCTAGCAGCTTATTTCCAGTAGTTCTTGATTATTTTTTGTCCTCCACATCTCCGATGATATCGACTTAATTCTAGGTGTTGCTGCTGTCCATGTCCAACTACGTTTTGGATCGGTTTCTTGATTGGAGCCCTTCTTGGTGGAATCATCCTATCGGCTATTCTTGCCATTTATTCAGTTGATTCTAGTATGTATTATAGTGTTTTTTAAAAAACTACCTGAAAGAATTGTTGAAGTGTTTATGGTAGAAATTTTCCGCCCTTCCCTCACAGACCATTGCCAACATGGTCACGTAACCCCTCATAGACTGTTACCGACAGGTGATTCCGCCATCACCGACCGTTATCGATAGGTAACAACTTCGTCACAGGCAGTTACAGACATGGTTCCAGGGTGTCACAAGCCGTTATAGACAGGGTTCAAGGGTGTCATAGAACGTTAAACACAAGGTGACAGGATGTGACAGGGAACCTCCGGAGACCATCACAGGATGTTTGAGACGTCTACAATGAGCTATCACAGCGGATACAGAGCCAGCATAAAAATAAAATATACATGAAATCTTCTCCTGTCGAAACGCTATGCTGCATAGTTTATAAGATTCACGAAATACACACGAAGCCAGACAGGGATGGCGAGTTTTATCGATTTTAGCAGAAATGGGTCTGTCGTATTTCATATTTTAATCCGACAGGGATTGCGCTAACAACTTTTTTTGTAAACAAAGTTATATAGGTATGATGTTCATCAAGTAGTGATATAGGTCTGATCGATAGAGGTCTCTTACTCAGATATAAAAAAAGAGGGGACATGGTTAAACTTTTGATGATTCTATTTGAAAGTATTGACATCCAAAAGAGTTGGCACAATAATGCAAAGCTATGAAAGTATTTTGATTTCATCAATCAAATGCACGTAGGATTTTAAATGTTTCGAGACGAATTATAAAATATTTATTTATCTACACTCGATTTATTAACACACGCAAGAAGAAACTTCTTGCAATTTTTATTAAGGACGCAGATCTGTATGCATGAAATTTTGCCTAGGCTGATTCATGTGACATTCTTGAAAGTGATAGGGATTTTTCAGATCGATATTAGTACTAGTCTGAGCATGTTGGACCAAATTGACGCGGTCAGTCATCAGTACACAACTATTAATAGGTTTTCGAATCTGGTACGGGCCACAATCACCTTTCGATGAGTCGTTAGCACTACTGAATTCGCTCAAGTATTACCAAATGCATTGATATCATTACTAGAGTCCCTTGAGAAGTATGATCTGAAATCAGCATTGAACTCAAGCGAATGAGAAAAATCGTTCAGGCGTTGTACGACTTCAAAGTTGGTTATTATTTCATGGAATATCCTAACCCAAACCTCAGTAATTTCTCGTAGAATACACCAGATGACGAAATAATTGGTTCTCTCTTCCTGCAGCTTACTTGTGAAATCGCTGGAAAAAGATGAATCTTTTTCCACTTTGTGATCAACATTTTCGTGTTCAAAGTACCTTTTTTCTTTCTCCACCAAACTGCTGTTTTGTGCGGTAACGGTTTCATATCTAGATGATGAGGACTCCCCAATCTATTCCTTAAATAGGTACCGTAAGTTCCTCATGCTTCAAGTTTTTAATTCTGCAGAGATTGTACTCGATGTTTATTTTTCACGATTTTTTTCTAAAAGTTTGCTCTCTCTTTTAGGAACAATTCATAGACATAGAATTTCAAAGCACTCAAAGTTTTATAGTACTATTCTCCACCAATAATGTATTGATCAGACAAAGAAATTTCCCGTTGATTGTTGATTTACAGTATACTTATTAACAGGTTTATTTGGTATCTATTTAATACTTCTGAAAGATGACGTATAATTCATAAAAACGAAATCTGTTATAAAAATAAATCACGTTATCAAATAGTGATTTGATTTAGTGTCTATGATATAGTTTGATATCGAAAAGATTTCAAATAATACACGAGAAATTTTTCGGTAAATGTTTAGTCATTGGGAATACTGATTCTGATTTGTGGATAGAGATTTTTATTGACAACATAGAAACTGTGTATTATGCGAAAAAAAAGCAGCTCTGTCCTCCATGTGTTTCAAAAATATAGACAAAAACTTGAAAACTATTTGGCCATATTCATTTTAAAAGACTACCTCTATCAGTCAGTGAGGAAACCTAAACCAAATTTCAAGGACCTTTTATTGTTGTCGTTCGTGATAATTGAACTACAGGTGTTGGTATGCAGCTTATTCAGTCGCATAACCATCTTATATATACATACTCACTGATATCCAGCACTATCTCTATCCTTACTTGACACTTCCGCTTCAATCTCTAATCACTCTGAAATCTCCAAACATGAACGGTAATAAATAGGGGTTTCCGATGGCAATCGGGGCATTTGGTAAGGATCGTATAAAGGTCGAACCTAGTTAGATATTCAGTTTTCCATACATCTAATGATTGTTATCAACCTTATACAACAACGTCATACTAAAGTTCTAGTACGATGCATGTCGATCACAAGTTATAGTCATTTACTATCAAAAAATCTGTAAAAAACCACAACGTACCAAGTCTTCTATAGTAGTTTTTACTCATAGTAATACTTGAGTTGAGCTCGACTTCGCCCAAGCTGTAATGTAAGCGTGCCGATCAGTAAACAGTTCATGGGAACTATTTTCTTTTATTGGGTTAGAAATATCTTCATGGAAAAACAGTAATCTCCCAAATTTAAGGTCAAAACGATTTGAAAACGGAAACAACAACAACAGTAACAACGGCAACAACAACAACGGCAACAACTACAACGACGACAACAACAAGTACTACAACAACGACAACAACAAGCACAACAACAACAAGCACAACAAGCACAACAAGCACAACAACAACAAGTACTACGACGACAACAACAACAAGTACTACGACAACAACAACAACAAGTACTACGACGACAACAACAACAAGTACTACGACAACAACAACGACAAGTACTACAACAACCACAACAACCAGCACCACGACAACAAGCACAACAAGCACAACAACAACAACAACTACGAGTACTACAACAACAGCAACAACAACGACGGCAACAACGACAACTACAACAACTACAACAACGACAACAACAACGACGGCAACAACGGAAACTACAACGACGGCAACTACGGCAAC
Organism: Rotaria macrura; assembly: GCA_900239685.1. Taxonomy (NCBI): domain Eukaryota; kingdom Metazoa; phylum Rotifera; class Eurotatoria; order Philodinida; family Philodinidae; genus Rotaria; species Rotaria macrura. The sequence continues at coordinate 8,454 of OENT01000416.1, read as the reverse complement.
TACAACGACGGCAACAACGACAACTGCAACGACGGCAAGTATGTACATGTGTTTTATGTTTTACTAATCGAGGATGTTAGTGAGTATGCGAGGGATGGGCTTTTATTGTGTTTTTATCGGTATAGACCTCAATGTCTTTATGCTCCATTTTTTAGACGGTTTCGTATGGAGTTCCTATACTGTGTGTATTGTTTTTTCTGAGTTGACTCTGACATATTTTTCAGGTGAACTTGAGTATATTGAATCAGTGTCATTATTTCATATTTCTGAATTTTCTTCCTATCATGTTGATTGAAAAGATATGAAGTTCAATCTCGTAATGCTTGGTTAAAATTTCTTCATTCCAAATAACTGTGTGTACTCAACATCTGATACCGAATATTATTAGACATTAGTTTCTTCGAGCTTAGAATACCAAGTAGGAAGATAAAATGTTTTCAAAGGGAGGATGTGTCAGTTTTGCCTTCCGTTCTCAAGAAAGGGAATGCATACACCGTTCCCGTTCTTGAAAATGCGAACACTAAGCACTTTCACATAAAAAGATCAGCGAAGGTGTATTCATAACTTGGTTCATCAATTAAACGCTAAACAGGAGAGTTTCAGATGCGTACACTTAGAAATGGAGACGTTCATACTTCTACTCAAAGGCTATAGAAGTGTAAGAAAGTGGTAACTTCTAGAGTCTGCCACGAGCTCACTTCTATAATATATATATATATGTACTTCAATTACTACCCAAACAGATAAAACTTTTCAAAAACGCGTTTAAGCGCCAAAAATGGACGGGAAATCTAGGAAAGTGGACGTGTTAGGATGGCAATCAATGTTCCAGATTGTGAGCGAAAAACGCTCATTTCCCCACTTTCTTGTGCGTTCAATCGCGTTTTCAGTTAAAAAACGAGTGTAAATGGATAAAAAAGAGAAACAGTGGTCGTTTATTTCATAGTCGTTATAAATGACTGGATCATTATAAGAATTCTTAAGTATTAATAAGACGACCACTATTCCTCTTTTTTTTATTCATTTACACTCGTTTTTTGACTGAAAATGCGATTAAATGCACAAGAAGGTGGGGAAATGAGCGTTTTCCCCTGACAATCGGGAACATCGATTGTCATCCCAACACGTCCACTTACCTAGATTTTTCGTCCATTTTTGGTCGCTTAAATGCGTTTTTGAAAAGTTTTGTCTGCTTGAGTAAATGACGTTTTCATCCAGTTACAATAGATAATCGAATAGAAACCGACTTGTTTCATAATTCTGAGACCTGAACTGAAGCGAGAATGCTATTAAGAATGATGTGGAACTGTGTAAGGAATTTGAGCTCTTGATTGATCACATTGAAATAAAAGCTCTCTGAAATGTCTGTAAGCCGGTTTTGTTTACTTAAAGTTGTTTCGGATAGAGATTACAGCACATAAAAACATATTTTTATGTATTGTATTAGCAGTTTTCAACTTCATGGTTACTCTGAAAAGTTTATTTCTAGACCAATACACATCCTTTCACCTGATACTGCAACAACTCTCCTTTCTTGTGTAATCTTTGAAGACTTTCACATTTCTCTGAAAAAAAATATAATTTGAGATGGTCACTGTTTTAATGTAAATTAATTTATATTGACTTCTAGTTACCTTACCTAAAGCTTGCTACCACCGAAATACAAGTGGCAAACATCTCTTCATCTAATAATATCAGTGATAGATAGATCCAATGAGTGGTCCATGCATCCCTCTTCAAATGATTAAGTGCGACTTCTCAAAACTGAAATCGCATAAAATATTTTTAGAACCTTATAGAGAAGCTTTGATAAACTTTCTTACCCAGGTCGATCGTTTCCGTCACCGGATACTGCAGAAACCGGCAGGAAAGACACGGGCAATCTAAAAAAATTTCCCAGATGATTTCCGACTAGGAATGCAATGGTGACGGTGAATCGGTGATTCACCGTTCCAACGGTAACCCATAACCAGTATAAAGCCGGGATTAGGCTAATGCCGGCTTATATCGGCTAATACCGGTTAATACCGGCTTATATAGGTTAATACCGGCTAATGCCAGTTTATACCGGCTTATGCAGATTTATACTGGTTATCGGTTGGACCGGTTACCAGTGGAACGGTTACCGATTGTAACGATTATCGTCACCAATGCATCTCTATTTCCGGCAGATTTCTGCAGGAAAGAAGAAGAATTGATTGGAATATACCGGCAAGAAGTCCACGAAATTTCCGGCCTGAGTACTGCCCATGCTCCGGTAATTTTCAGTGTTTTCCTGCAGGAACCGGTTCATACTTCTCGACCTTGTTAGTCCTAAACTCCTCCACAGAATAAAAGGCCATGGCCTTCTATTATGAAAATTTACATCGCTCCTCAGACAGTGGCCTTCTATTGTGGGCTATGTTTTTGCTAAGATTTACCGAGAAAGTTAAGAGTTTTTAAAAAAGTTTTTCCTATTAAAACAGACACTTTCAGCAGTCAAGTATTGGACAACCAGTTTTTTTACTTGAAAAAAGGTCATTTTTTTCACAAAACCTTGAGTTTTTTTTACAAAAAGCAAAGATTTTATACTGAAAAACCAGGTTTTTTAGTTCTAAAACCTGAAAATCTACTGGATTTCTGAAAAACCTTATGAACATCGCATGGCCTTCCATTAGGTCTTCTGAACTTTTCCTTGGCGGTGGCCTTTCATTCTAGGGGGGGGGGGGTTATGCTATGAACTTTGAAACCGATGTGTATCGAGAAAAGTCTGAAGACTATTTTTTGTCGTCTCGAAGAATCCATTTTCCCTTGCACGCTATNATTCAACATTTGTTTAAAACAGCGTTGCAGAATGCAATCCTATCGAAGCTTTCTCTTTCAATATTTTTTCTCTTTAGAAGAGAAGAATCAAATGCTGAATACTTCACAAAGCATGGAAGATGGTTTCTTTGCAAACAAACTCCATTTGAAAATCCCTTCTGAAACTAGTCTCAATTTGAAAAAAATGCTCCTCACCTCAACACTACCCCTTTTGTTCCATAAAATTGTTTTCCATGACGCAGTTATTCAGTCAATTGATAGTAATTGTTTCTGATGATAAGTGCATGGGCTAAGGGTCTATTCATATGATTTTCAATAATGTTCATAGGAAAGTCACAATTCTCCGGAGGTACATAGATCTAAGTACTCGTCAAAACATTCTACTGAACAATGAAAGAAACATACAATCCTAAAATCTTTTATAACCCTATATTAAGACTGATTAACTTACTTATGAAAGATAGATGTGATACACCGTGAAGTGTTTGGCATGACTAAATTTTCTGAAAAACATCACAACTTAGTCATGCTGACAGAAACTTTTTGAATTTTCGTAGCGTCTCTCAAAGGGAGTTTTCTGCAGAAAAAGAATGTCACTTAAATTATATGTGTCGATTAGGGTGACAAGATTTTTACAATATTGCGTAAGAAAATCTATAATGTTCAGTCTATTATGTGTGGTTCAATGAGAGCTTAAATAGTTAAACGGAGCACACATTTTATGAAATTAGTTACCTACACAACTAGATCATTAATAGTCTCCAAACGTAGAGATAGGTATTACGTATACCATTAACCAATCAATGATGTAGGCTAATTTAAGATTGAAGTAATTTTATGATTCCCTTATAGGCAAATCGGATACACGAGATTTAAATAATTCTTCGTCATATTGAGGAAGTAACTTTCCGCAAAGTTCGAGTAAATCTTCTAATAAACGTCAGAACCGCATCGTTATAGGTGAACTATACTAATGGATGAATATTTTAACCGATAACATTATAAGTGTATAAATAAAGATGTTTTCTTCTCACTGATTAAACGTTAATGTAGATAAGCAGGTTCTGTGGAAATAGTTCATACCAGAGATCCACGAGTCAATCAAAAAAGCGACTAATCCCCGCCTCGTCATGCTGGCGAGTTTCTCATTGCTGCCTCGCCTCGCCTACAGTTTATAACAAAATAGTTATATTAAGGTAGTTTTTCAACCCCCCCCCCAATAACAATCACCATCTTTTTATTTTATACAATCAAATAAAAAAGATTTCATATATTTAAATAATTTAAAAGTACAAAAATAGTAATGATAATCAAATAAATAAAGATCATTCATTTTTTTACTGAGCGTATAAACAATGCTCTGAGATCTGCATCAGTGCAATAGTTAGACTAGACTGAATAATTAAATATGCGTGTATCCAGAGTGTACCAAAAGTCATCTAACAAAAAGAAAACTGCATAGCAGCACAGGATTATGATCAAATGAACTAACTTTTGGTGGTGGTAGAAGTTACTTGAAATTTTTTATTCATCAGTAAAAGATTTAACAACATCCCTTAGAATTATTATTATTTATTTAAAAGAGAAAAATTCGCATTTCTATGGGAAAGATAAACTATAAATTTGGAGTTTCCATAATCTGATGCGAATTCGTCTATTCTTATATTTTCAAGATCATGTAATACTTTATTTGATTTCTTGAGTTTTCTCTATTCTATCTAACTTCACAAAATCCTCTCAAATTATTTTGCACTGACAAGATCGGAAAACATCAGTGACGTTAGTTAAAGTTTGATAAAGTATTCCTCTGGACAGTGAACAAAATAGAAACGCTGTTCGAGAACTTACTGAAGAATCATATTTTTAGAGATCTTATTTGCTGATCATTTTGGTTAACAGATGTTCCATGTTCATCAAGAAAGTGTGTTCCCCGAGTCAAAGTACTGGAGAACGGCAAATAGTGTTAGTCAAGCATACGATATTTTCTAGTACTATGACTCAGATACCGTTAGTTCTTGATAAAAATAGAACAATTTTTTAACCAAAATGATCAGTATAACAATCTCTAAAAATTGGAATTTGCGAATAAACTTTGGGATACATTTCTATTTTTTGTGGTTGACGACTGATAGAAGTATGTTGGAAAAGGTCAAAGCACCTTGTTCAAGTAGTTAGATGGTACTAGATTTGAAGTATGTTAATAAGCGGCTACCACTTGAATAGAAGCTTGGAAGTATCCTCGACCATCACGACAAATATCAGATCATTTGTTCATCACTCTGTAGAGATATAGAGTTTTCTTTTTTAAGCTGATTGTTGAGACACCCTGCACACTAAGTTACTGTCCCGATTTGATAAGCTTCACTACAAATGGAAACGCTTAGAAAGAACTGCATAAAATCGAAAGATATCCCTAAAGATTTCCATTTATTCATCAAAAATAACATTCTAAGTATAGGCGAGTCGACTCGGCGATTTACAAAGTCAACTCGTGCTCGCCACGGTGCAGAAAATGCCGACTCGCCGATTTTTCGGATCTCTGGTCCATACTCCTTCAGATTCGGAACTGATGAATTGAGAGGTCATTAAAATTAATTAAACAGCATTGCCTGATTGTTGTTCATAGACAGGAAACAGGTTCTGGCGACATAATTCCATAGATAGTAGTTCTGAACTTTTCGTTAGTTATTTTCGCAATTCGACTATGAATCGGTACAATTCGAGATACGATAATAGTCTAGAGCAATTCAGGATAGGAAGGAATTGAACACTGACTAGCGATGTATACATGATACTAATAAAAGTCAACAAAAAAGGCAAAGACAGACAAACATGGCCCTGAGAAGAAAATTTTTTACTGATTAAATTTGTTTTAAAGAAATTTAAAGAAACGAGTATTTGTAAGATTGTTGAAGTATAATTCTCTGCAAATAGATATTCATAATTTTGCTTGTCTTTTGTTTCAACTATATGAATCATAAATGAAATCAGTGAAGTTGTTTTTCAAATCGATACCCAGGTCAAAGAAAATGATATCGTAAACGACAGTAAACGGTATAAAACGGTGAAAAATGGCGCTATTACGGGCCGCAATCCATAAGCCCGTTTTATGATCGGCCGTTTAGTGCAGTAAACGATCATCGTTTTTGCAAGAACCGGGGATCGTTATTCGCCGTATGTTAGCCGTAAAACGGCACTCCGAAAGTAATGCGAGAAGCAATATGGTATAATATTGCACGATATTGTATGGAGTTCGTTTTTCGGAATACAGTTTTACGGCTAACATACGGCGAATAAAGATCCCCGGTTCTTGTAAAAACGATGATCGTTTACTGCTCTAAACGGCCGATCATAAAACGAGCTGACGGATTACGGCTCGTAACAGCACTATTTTTCCCCGTTTAAGACGCCGTCGCGAACATCCGGAATGATCTACCTGGGTGCCACTTCATCAGTAATAAACATGATACTGGGGATGCATAGCATGAAATTGTGCTGCATAATGAACTCTTATGAGTTGCCGGGGTAGCTTACGTACATACTGAAATAATACTTGACCTTTGACAACAGTAGTTTGACACAGAATATTCTCATAATTGTTGGTTAACCTGATTTTGTGTAACGAGGGGATTAGCCTCAGTACTAATTTTTTTTTTTCATATCGATGCAATCATGGAGCGGAAAAGTAAAAACTATAGGTCATTTCAAACCAGCTCTCGAACAGTTGAACCAGTGTAGACGGATAAGGTTGAACCATTTGATAACTAGTAATGGCTCGATCTATGACAGTAATTACTAAAGTGCATTTGCTTAGTACTGAAACTGAGTAGAAATGCTTTCATAAGAAAAGGATGTTTTGATGTATGTCGTATTTCAATAGTCACATCAATCATTTTCAGTAGTCTCGCCATATATCTAGTTGCCTAAAGTGAAACACTTACACCCAAATCTATATTTGCATGCATATTGAGGTAAAAATCGATCTATGTCATGATTTTGTAATATTAGGGTGTGAGTTTTAGTTGTCCAATAAACCATTATCTAGTCCATACCCACATCCGTTTTCTTTTAATCAAACCAGTGATCACTAGTACAACCCCTATGGTCAATGATGCCAAGTACTACAGACAGATACCGATCGGCACAGGTGAATTTCCATTTCTACACAGCATACTTTCATTCTAAAAATTGATATTTTCATATAATAAAGGCTATGTAAATAGAAATACAAAAGTAGATTGATGTCTGATATTCCGCAGTGTATCATGAGGACACTGCTCTAAACATGAAGTCTTATACTGAAGTACTACTTAATCTCTTTATTTAGCCACTACAACCACTACAACTATGGCACCCCCAAATGTAATACTGCCATTTACGATGTTTCTTTTTATGAATTGGAAAGTATTGAATGACAACTTCAAATGATTTAGAATATTAGAAAAGAATCTTTGTCATGATTATGCTTGTACTTTATCACCATTACATGAAAGAACAGCGGTGAGAGCTTTTCATTATCTTTCACGTAATTGAACTGATATGTACTAAAGGATGCCCAAATATCTTCCGATCACTAATCAGATGAAGTTTCATCTGAAATTCAAGGAGCATTTTATCAGATATCTGGATGAATTTGTACTTGAGGTTATTATTGTTCCCTGTTTTCATTAATTAAATTTTCATTCTTAGCCCTTTTCTACGATGAGGCCAATACATGAATAGCATTTTTGTGATGATTGTTTAGTTTACACTTCTACAGTGATACTCTCTGCCATTCGAATCAATTATTTAAGCAACGACACATAGCCGAACATAATCGTATGGTTTAATGCAGTTCATTTTCCAACTGGCCTTCTTTGATTCATCGAAGGATCATACTTTGTTGCTAAAATATTGATAATGTTGAAAATAACCTTAGTAGAAACAATTCATTTATCACAATGTCTTCTCTAAAGCGATCTGAAGTCGTCTTTTACTTCGAAGTGACCGATACACTTGAATAAAACCCTTATGATAAGAAATCATTTATCGAGAAGTCTCTCATGTTTTGATCGGGTTATATATTCCATTTTCTATGAGTGATACAATCGAATAGAACTCTTCTTAGAAGAATTCATCTACCGTGAGTTTTTGTCTGACGTCAATGAATATCATACTTTGCTTTATCATGAGCAATATGAATGAATGGAACACTAATAAAAGCGATTCACTTGTTAAGAAACTGCTTTCGAAATGATTCAATTGCAGACTTTTTTAACAAGTTAACAATTGGGTTGAATGGAGTCATAGTCATAAAGATTTACATATCACGAAATCTTTGTTATTGTGCTCTAATGGTTTACTTCGATACAAAGTGAGCAATAGTATCGAATGAGCTCTTAGTGATAAAGATTTATTTATCCCGAAGCTTTCGTCAGTATGATCAAGTAGCATGATTTACTTCGAACTGAAGGATGCACTTGAATTTAACCATAGTTATAAGAATTCATTTATCAAGAACTTTTTGGTGATATGATTGAGTGAAATACATTGCTTTTAACTGACCAAACATTTGAATGGAACGCTGATTACCAAAATTCATGTATCAAGTAATCATTCCTCTCACGATGAAGCTATAAGCTTCATTTGACACTGAACGATAGGTTGGAACAG